>OY979699.1:14555860-14827726 GCA_963855945.1 Thereva nobilitata | reverse complement strand
AACAACAACACCACTATTATCATCATCAATATCAACATCATCATCATCATCACCAATATCATCATCATTATCATCAAGTTCCTCAAATTCTCCACCATTACAGGCACAATCGCCACCATCAGAATTACAAAATAATAATGATTATATATTAACAAGAGAAATTGATGCAACAATACCAGATATATGTAATGATGATATAATAACAAAAGATATAAATTTTATAAATGATCATCAACAAGATCAACAAAATCAACAACAACAACAACAACAACAGATTTGTACAGGAATAACCGATGATATACAATCAGAAATTGATACGGAAACAATAGATGATAATAATATTGCTATACAACAATCACCAATAACAGAAACAGGATCAGCAGATGTATCAACATCATCAGCAGCAGGAGGAATATTAACAGAAACAACAACAACAGCAACAACACCTAATACAGAAACAATAGTTAGTGCATCATTATCAATATCATCAATATCAGCAGCAGCAGAATCAATTGATCATGATGATAATAATGTATTGAATGATGGTCCTATATCAATAATAGAGACATCATCATCACTATCATCATTATCAACATCATCAACATCATCATCATCTGCCCTGCCAATAGATACGGTGTCACAACAGCACCATCAACAGAATATAATACAGTTAGAACAGCAACAGCAGCAGTTAGAACAGCTTGATCAATTGCATAGACTGCAACAAATTCAACAAATTCAACAACAACAACAACAACAGCAAGAACAAGAACATCCTAGAACGCCACCGCTTCCGCCGCCGCCACAATTAGATAATCACAATATAAGTCATATTGAAACAGATTGCC
Source organism: Thereva nobilitata (assembly GCA_963855945.1). NCBI lineage: Eukaryota > Metazoa > Arthropoda > Insecta > Diptera > Therevidae > Thereva > Thereva nobilitata. Next base: position 14,826,878 of record OY979699.1, on the reverse strand, counting down.
ATTTACATCATAATAATAATAATCATAATCATCATCATCAACAGCAACATGAACAGCAACAGCATCATCATCAACAAAACGAAATAATTGCTGAAAAATGTCATCAACAACAAATAATGTCACCAATACAACAACAATATTCAATAAATAATAATAATAATAATAATGATGATGATAATAATGATCATAATGATAATGATGATGATGACATTGATATTATGATGCAGCATCAACAAAATAATGATGATGATGATGATGGTGTTGCAGAAACATCACCAGTTTTATTATCAACATTAACATCACCTATACAACAGCTGCAACAACAACAGCAACAACAACAGCAACATCTACAACAGCAATTATTAATGTCAAAAAATGATGATGATGTTGATATTGATATGACTGATGTTAGTGAATCATTAAGTCATAATAGTCCATCAAATCGGGATGATGATGATGATGATATAGTAGGAGATATTGTACAGCAACAGCATCCCACCAAATTAAATATAATAAGTCATATGGATGGTTGTGATAGTGATATTGTTGATGATACAATAGCAGCAGCAACAACAACAACAATAGATACAATAGCAGCAACAACAACAACAACATCATCAATAATAACAAATAATAACAATAATAATAATAATACAATAAATTGTGAAATTCAAAATGATAATGATGCAATTGTACATCAACAGACGTTATTATCGTCACCATCATCATCATCATCATCGTCATCATCATCGACATCATCGACGATACAGCAGCATCATCAACAGCATCAAAATAATCAACAACAACAACAACAACAGCAATTACATAATAATGATGGTGGTGGTGGTGATATTGATGATACATTAACTAATTGCCTAACTACAAATGATAATAGTAATACACAGCATTCACTTGATGATGATAATGTGATGAATTTAGCAAGATCGGTAACAGCATCAGCTGTACAGCCAACAAATGTTGGTTTACATGTGCCAATTAACTTAATTCAACAACATATACAACAACAACAACAGCAACAACAACATCATCACCATCTCGATCATGATCAGCATAGCCATCAGCACCAGCAACAGCATCAGCTGATGGAGCATGAGCACCAACAGCGACAGTTACAGCTAGATCATGAGCAACGTCAAAGACATTTACAGCTACAGCATGAGCATGAACAGAGACAGCATATGCTACATAATCAAGAACAGCATCAGCTGCATCAGCTGCATCATGATCAGCAAGAGCAACAACAACAGCAACGACACCACCATATACAGCAAGAACAAGATCAACGACAACGTCATTTACAGCAGCAAGATCAATCTGATCAACATAATCAGCATATTCAGCACGATCGTGATCAGCAACAGCAACAGCAACAGCAGCAGCATCATCAGCAGCAGCTGCATGAATCTGAACAGCATAGGCGGCATTTACAGCATGAGCGTGATCAGCATCAGCATCAGCTACATAGAGAACAGGAACAACAGCATCAGCATAATATACATGAACAGCAGAGATTACAGCAACAACAGCACGATCAGGAACATCATCATTTACAGCATCATTATCATCATCAATTTCATCAGCAGGCGGCACAATCTCAAATGCATCTACAGCAACAACAACAACAACAACAGCAGCAGCAGCAGCAGCAACAACAGCCACAGCAGCAGCAGCAACAGCTGCAGCATCATCACCATCAACAGCAACAGCAACAACAACAGCAACATCATCATCAAGGCCATCCATTAACATGCATCGATGATTTAATGATCGAGGATCATAATGAAGATCCCAATAACCGTTATAAGCTGTAAGTAGTAATCGTTTTTTCTGTAATTTTTTGCAAATTGATATAGCCTCAAAATTGATTTAGGATAGACTTAGATAGAATTGTCGGCCATATTGGTGCGGCCATTTTAAATTTACAAGCTTTGATCATAAAAATTCGTTATTTCCTACCTTAAAAACTTCTAAATACAGATTTTCATTGGAATCAGAATACAATTGGAAAAATTCGTCGGCGCGGCCATTTTGAATTTATAAGTTTTGAAAACATATTCGTTATTTACGACCTTAAAAACCCCTAGATACCAATTTTCATTAAAATCGAAACACTTTTTTTTGGCAAATTCAATTATATTTGCGCGGCCATTTTGAGTTTCGGCCGTATTTGCGCGGCCATTTTGAATTTCTGCCATATTTGCGCGACCATTTTGAATTTCTGCCATATTTGCGCGGCCATTTTGAGTTTCGGCCATATTTGCGCGGCCATTTTGAATTTCGAAAATCGTACTTCGAGCACCATCATGGGAGACAATCCACGCCCTTTCATTGGAATCGGAACACAATTGACAAAATTGTTCCACCATATTGACGCGGCCATTTTGAATTTATAAGTTCTGATCGTAAATTCGTTATTTGCTAACTTAAAAAACTCTAGCTACCGATTTTCATTGGAATCGGAGCACAATTGGCAAATTCAATCATATTTTGGCGGCCATTTTGAATATCGGTCATATTTCTGCGCCCATTTTGAATTTAATTTTGGTTTTTTTTGTCATGGAAACAAACTTACAGACGTATTCACGTCAAAATTTAATACTTGATCGGTCTGTGCCAATTCAATATTTTTAGATCTAAATGCTTTAAAATAATACCACAGCAGCACCAACAACGTTTGTCCAACAAAATTATCTCTCATCCCTATTGTGTGGTGTTATCGTTCAAAGCAATTTTCACATTAACACACACACACCCACGATAATTGAGAAGTGAATTTTATTATAAATTTGTTGTTGTTGTTGCTATTACATATAATCATCATTGCGTGTTGCTTTTGAGACTTTGAATTTGCAATTGCAAATGCACATCATTGAGCCGGAAGTATATGTAGAACACATTTAATCACATATCCATCATCATTTGCGTATAACAGTTAAGTGAATTGCGGCTTCTAACATAGCCCCCCCGGAAGGCGGCAATTTTATTATTAATAAAAACATTCAACCATTAACAATAATTGTAAAAAAACAAAATCAAAAAAAAAAATTGACGAAGTAAAAAAAACAATTTTTTTCAATTTAATCTCAATTTTTCTCATTGCACACAGATTATCACCAAATGTCAAGCATGAAAGTCAAGATGATGGCTATGAAACGAGTGCTGGCGATGTTCTAACACCAAGCTCACATACGTCATCGCATCCGATGACACCGCAACATCAGATGTTAACAAATGTTATATTACCAAAATGCGAGATACCGCCACCGCCGCAATCATCTGTTGATGATCCATATAATTTTATTGATGATGAATTAAATAATAGTATACATATGATGTCGCCATCTGGTGGGCCATTATCAATGAGACAACAGGGATATCCGCATCATCCAACCGGGCCACCTGGTATAAATCCAAATATTCTTGGTGCTGGACAATTAATACCGTTAAGTGGTCAACTAATGGGACCGGCATCTGGATTACAAGCAGCATCTTTGGCAGATTTATCTGGACCAAAAAAGAGGGGACGAAAGAAAAAAGTTCGAGAAGAAAATGGGTAAGTCTAAGCTAAACTTTAAAATAAAAAAAATAAAAAAAACTCGGCAGAAGATTCCATTCAAGACTACGCCAGCATAAAACCGCAAATCAATACACACTAACCTCAAACCCCTCACAAGATCCCACCAAAAAACGTTCCCGATTCCCATTCAAGACTCCTTCCAGCATAAAAACCCACCCAAGGCACCCTAACTGCGAAATACAACTAATTTCACACACAGGTGGCGCTCACAACACACACTGGTTCGTGTCCCGGATATAGAAACTCACACGCAAGTCCGCAGCCGATGACGTTGCACTGGTCTCGGAGCGCTGTTACTATACTATATAAAATACACTAACTGCGAAGTTAAAATAATTTCACACACAGATGGCGCTCATTAAAGGTGTGCCTTTTGAAAATCTGATCCTACTATAGGATCCGGATCGAAAAAAGATTACCCAATAGTCGGAAATAGTATATCTATCAGAGGTTTTGCCTATAGTTCGCTCAAAATTTACTAAAGGCAACCCCGACTATCGGATCCGATTTGTGTGAAATCGACAGACAAACTTGATCCGATAGTCGGAGGAAAGCGAATGAAAACTTTGTTGTTTTTTTACCATTCGAATTCCAAACCCTCAAAGAGCTCTATTTAATCTAATATTTGAAAATTGCCTTAGTAAATATTGATCGTACTATAAGGCATCCAACCGTATCTACAAAAAAACGGACGAAAATGAAAGCGGCCTGCATATAGTATGATCAAAATTTATTTAGGCAACCCTGGGATATTTAAATAGAGCTGTTTGGAGGTCTACAACTGAAATGGTAAAGTTTCCACTCGTTTTCCTCCGATTATCGGGTTAAGTTTACTGTTGGTTTTCAACTCGGATTTGATTGTCGGAACCGATAGTCGGATTAGAGTGAAAAAGTAGCCTAAAACATTTCCAAGAAAATACTGAATGTGTTCCCGTGAAAATTCCCGAACGCAATCGGATTAGTCCGTTTCTGTCACCGATTGTCGAATTTGACTGTCGGTTGCGATTGTCGGAACCGATTGTCGGATCAAAGTGAAAAAATAGCCTAAAACATTCCCAAGTAAATACTGAATGTGTTCCCGTGAAAATTCCCGAACGCAATCGGATTAGCCGTTTCTGTTACCGATTATCGAATTTGACTGTCGGAACCGATTGTCGGATCAAAGTGAAAAAATAGCCTAAAACATTACCAAGAAAATACTGAATGTGTTCCCGTGAAAATTCCCCGAACGCAATCGGATTAGCCGTTTCTGAAATTAGCTCCGGGCAAACAGACAGACATAGAGACCGACATAGAGAAATATATAGCGTATGGTAGATAAATTTTAATTTTTATATGTTTCTTTGTAGGGCTATAGTTAATGGAGTCCTTAAACCAGTGGTTCAAAAGGAAAGGAAAAAGCATGATCGTTTCAATGGTATGCCAGAAGAAGAAGTATCAAAGCGAACACTTCCAGATCACTTAACTAATAATCTGGATATAATAATCGTGAGTGTAATTTCAATTTTTTTGTCTTTCATCTACAAAAAAAATTTTCTTTTTGATTTTAATTTTTTTTTTGATTTTTAATTTTCTGTTTTTTTTGTATCCACACTCCCCACAATAAAGTTAAACATAATTTATTAAAATCTTTTCATATTTTTTTTTTCATTTTTCTAACAATATAGATCGGTATTAATCCAGGCTTATTTGCTGCATATAAAGGACATCATTATGCTGGTCCTGGAAATCATTTTTGGAAATGCCTATTCTTGTCTGGTTTAACTAGAGAACAAATGACTGCCGAAGAAGATTATAAATTATTAGAATTTGGTATTGGTTTTACAAATATGGTTGAGAGAGCAACAAAAGGTTCAGCGGATTTAACTAGAAAAGAAATAAAGGAAGGTTGCCGTGTTCTATTGGATAAATTAAAAAAATTTCGACCAAAAATTGCTGTATTTAATGGAAAATTAATATTTGAAGTATTTTCTGGTAAAAAGGATTTTAATTTTGGACGTCAACCAGAATGTATTGAAGGGACTAATACGGTAATTTTTTTTTTTGTAATTTTAATTATGATTTTAATATTTTTAACATATTTTTTTTTGTTTTTTTTTAGTATATGTGGGTAATGCCATCATCATCAGCACGTTGTGCACAGCTACCACGTGCAGCTGATAAAGTGCCATTTTATGCAGCATTAAAAAAATTTCGAGATTATCTAAATGGTTTAATACCGCATATAGATGAATCAGAATGTGTATTTAGTGATCCAAAATATAAACAGTGCTGTGAACAAGAACCAAAACCAGAAAATTTAGCATATACAACAACAACAACAACAACAACTGATATAACAGATTTAAGTAATTGCAATTTAACACAACAACAACAACAACAACAAACACAAACGATTCAATTGCAAAATACAACAACAACATCTTCGACTATAGCAACAATAGCATCAATTAATCAGCAACAACAACAGCAGCAGCAGCATCATCAACAACAGCATCCGCAGTCGCATCATCAGCAGGTGCAGCAGCAGCATACATTAAAGCTATTTGATAGTGTTGAACAGCAGCCAGGTAAGAAGAAACGTGGCAGACCAAAAAAAATCAAGGGTCTAGACGGTTCGGTTGTTGGTATTGATGATGTTGGAAAATTGTCGCGACAATTAACACCGCCGGATAGCTGTAATAGTAACATAAATAATAATAATAATAATATTAGTTTAAGTAGCTTAAGCAATTGTAATAATAATGGTGATATGCCAAAAAAGAAACGCGGCCGGCCAAAGAAAATAAAAACCGGTGATATGATGAACGGTAACAGTAATAGCAATGGTATGAGTATCCTTAGTGGTACATTACTTAACGGTAGTAACAATAATAATAGCTCAAATAATAATGGTATGACAAATGGATTAGAAGCGATTAATAATTCTGATTTAAATCATAATAGTCCAAACGGTGGTATGGGTGGAATATGCGGTAGCTTAACGCAACAACAGCAGCAACAGCAACAGCGTCTGTTTTCGCCACCTATGCATTCACCGAGCACGGTCGGTTCCTATTGTCCGATTGGTATGAATGCAGTTACCCCACCGATAAGTAGTAATAACAGTAGTAATAGCAACGGATACCATCATCATCATCCGCATCTTCAGATTGGTAATCCACAGCAGCAGCAACAGCAACAGCAGCATCCACATCATAATCCCCACCAATCATATCATCAGCAGACCTCGCAACCGCCGCAACAGCAGCCAACAACACAGCAGTATACACCACATTCAGATTTATCATCAGAGATATCGGCTGCTATATCATCAGAGCATTTAGGTGAATCACCGACACCAACATCGCCCAGCTTGGGTCCGCCAGATTTTGATCCGCCTGGTAGTATGCAAACAGATGATACAAATCCAAATGATTTACGATTTTCCAGTCCAGCATCGACAATAAGTGAACAACAGCAGGCTGCATCACATTTATCTGGGCATATAAGCGGCTATCCAGCATATAGAAATCCTGGATCGAATAATAGCTATATGTCAGCAAGTGGCGGCAGCTCAAATGATGGTCATGGCAGTGATGGTTATATGCAACAATCACAAACGCAACAACAACAACAACAGTCACAACAACAACAGCAACAACAACAGCCACAACAGCAGGCAACACAACAACAAACAACGAATAGTAATGGCCAAACAATGTCAATGTCAGATGTTGCATCAAAAAGCCTATCCGGTCTAGAATCGCTTGTCGATCAAATACCAACAATGTCTGATAATGATGGTAATTCAACACCAAATCATATGGCAACAACAAATCCAGATAACCGTCTATGCGATCCAAATGATCAATATTCAAATACATGCCTATATACTGGATATCCAAATAATATGCAGCTTAGCTCATCACCATCAGCAACACCAAATAGTTCAATGCTATCGCCACATTATACTAATCCGAATTTTTCTAGCAATCCAATTGCTACTAATTGTACAACATCAAATAATACCACTACAACATATGGTGGCCTATCAAGTAATTTCTCTGTTAGCAGTCTAACATCTAACAATTATCCAACTAGCTCATATCATACAAATTTAATGGCAACATCACCACACCATTTGGGTAGCAGCGCTGGCAGCAGCCCAATGTATATGGAACCACATATGCCAGTACCAGTTAATCCATTATATCATCCATACAGCCAGCATACTAGCTATACAGGTTATACACCAGTTGGTCCGCCACCAACAATACATATGCCTAGTCCAAATTATCCATATGGTTATGGTAATACTGGTAGTTATCCACAGCCAGGACATCATCCTACACATCCAGCAGCTGGTTATTTATCAAATCATCCATCGGTATTTGATCGAATAAAGCCTGATATTGGTTATGGGGGATTCTGATAAATAGTTATTTAAAAAATAAGGGATTTACGTTTCAATTTGTTTTTTTTTTAGTTTTCGTTCCTTTGTTTTTTTATTTTTAATATTCTTACTATTTCGGGGTTCCTTAATTAATTCGTAATTATTATTATTTTTTTTCCTTTTCACTTTAATATAATAAAAATAAATACAATATATTAAACAAGCAAAAGTTTAAACAATTATTTTTTTGTGCTTTTAAGAATTTAATTATTATCTATATATATATGAGACATTTTTGCTGGATCTCGATTTCTATTTTTATTTAAGCTTTAATAAAACATAATAATGTTGACTTGTTATTTTTTTTCTCTTTTTTCAAAAAAAAATACAATTTTATATGCTTTTTCACTTTTTTCACAACTTTAAAGCTTTTTTTCGAAAATAAAGCTTTTTTCGAAAATAAAAGCTTTTTTCGAAAATAAAAGCTTTTTTTGAAAATAAAAGCTTTTTCGAAAATAAAAGCTTTTGTTTCGAAAATAAAAGCTTTTTTCGAAAATAAAAGTTCTTTTTCGAAAATAAAAGCTTTTGCTTCGAAAATAAAAGCTTTAAATCTTTTTTCGTAAATAAAAACCTTAAAGCTATTTTTCCGAAAATACTCTGGACCGGTTTTTTTAATGTGTTTTTTTTTCTCTTGTTTTATAAAATAAATTTTTATTATTCTTATAAAAATAATAAAAAAAAATATAAGAAAGCATAAAAGTTGTTCCGTTCTGTGTTATACACTACTGTTTCATATTCCTTATATTAAAATTTTATATACAAAATAAAAAAATAATAATAATTGTCAATTATTGATTCTTATATATATATAACAAAAAAAAAAATAAAAACAATATTCATTCAATAATAAACAAAAAAAGGAAAAGAAAGAAAAAAGAACACAAAAACAAAAAAAAAACAAAAACATGGAAAAAAATATACATATGTGTTATATTCAGCTGGTGCTTACATAGTTGTTCCACAATATTAATGATTCGTAAAAATGATTGTTTAAAAAAATAAAACAAACGAAAAACACTACTGTGTGCTGTGTATAAAATTTCCTATTTAAATACAGGTTCCGTAAGGTCACATTTTAATTTGTGTGTGCTGATTTTTTTTTATTGATTTTGTTAACAAAACAAACAAAAATTTTTTTTTATATACAAAAAAGAAAATACCGTTAAACCGTACCCTCGCTCCCCCTTTTTACATTTTCTACTATCCCGGGTAAAGGCAGTTTCATATTGAATATTTTCAAGTCGTCTTTTAATTTATCACAATTTTTTAAAGCTATAATTTCTATATATGTTTTTTCTTAGTGATTCTCAAATCAACTTATATGAGAAATCTTCCTTTTTTCGTATTCGACAAGAATATTATTAAAGCTGAATAACATAAAAATTTACTTATTATATTTTTTTATATAAAAAAGTACATTTTAACCAAAATTAATGTATTCAGCAAGTATTTTACTGTAGCTGAATAACATAAAAATATGTTTATATTTTTTTATATAAAAAAGTACATTTTAAATAAAATCAATGTATTCAGCCAGTATTTTACTGTAGCTGAATAACATAAAAATGATGTTATTATATATTCTTATATAAAAAAGTACATTTTAAATAAGATCAATATATTCAGCAAATATTTTTATTATGTTTTGCTTGTGTATAGGAAAAAACAAAAATTTTAAACATAATTTTGTGTTTGGTTTTTTGTTTTTTTTTGGTATTCAGCAACTATTTTTATAATAAGCTGAATTACGTAAAACATGTATAATAAAAATAATGTAATTTTGTCTCCTAAATTTTTTTGTTATTGTTATATTAAAACATGTTATTTAATATTATAATAGTATGCTTTTAAATATTCTCTATAAAATAGATATTTAATAAAAATCGGTTAACACACCTTTTTTTTGTAAAGAAAGAAAACTTCCCAAATTATATATCAACCTAGTATCACAATTCAGCTACAGGGATATATTTGCTGAATTGTATATAATAGATTGATTAATAATAAGAATGAGGTTTTTTTTTTCTTTTTATGATTAATTGATTAAAAAGAAATTTATTAATTTTGCAAAAATGGCGACTTAAAATATTCATCATAATATGACAAAACCAAAATAAAAAATAAACAAACAAATAAATATATAAAATAGTGGGGTTACCCTATGCGCGCCATAATATACAGTATTTCCGACTGTTAAGAAAGAATTCTCGGGTGTTAAAAAAAAGGAAAAAAAAAAGATTTTTTAGTCCTGTGATAAAATAATGTTTTTTTTTTGAAAAAAAAATTGGCTAAAAGCCATTTTATTATAGCTGAAAGCATTAAACTTTTAAAAAGTTATTGTTTTTATTCAATTTACATGATATTCAATATTATTTTTGGATATTCAATTTATTTCTGTTTTTTTACCTTTACAATATTGCCCTAAAAAGGGCAGGTATATAAGCCCAGATATTTATATTTTAGCTGGTATTATTACTAATAAGGGGAAAAGAAACAAAACCACATATCTTGAAAGTTCATAAAAAGTAATAAAGAAGGGATAATAAAAATTTTTTTAATGTTTTTATATGTATTTTGATAGAAACAAATAAAAACTTTAAAGCTTTTTTCGAAAATAAAAGCTTTTTTCGAAAATAAAAGCTTTTTTCGAAAAATAAAAGCTTTTTTCGAAAAATAAAAGCTTTTTTCGAAAATAAAAGCTTTTTTCGAAAAATAAACGCTTTTTCGAAAATAAAAGCTTTAAAGCAGGATATTCAAAATATCCACCTATCGGTGAATTTGTATAGATGGCGTCGTTTTTTTTGTTATCGTAGGAGTTACAGATTTACACAGTGGCGCATACGTGTAAACTTATCGATTTAGTTCTACCCGCGCGATTGCTATATGCTACTTAAATCTTTATATATAATCTAATATGATGCTGCCTTTTTTGATTTGAGTCGAGTCCTAGTCGTTTTTGTTACTTTCAAATGGATATGATTGTTAAGAGTTTTATTTTCTTAACACAAGAGATGTTTTCCCTTTTGTTGTTTTTTTTTGTTCTTTGTTTTGTGTTTTATATTAAATTGTATTAAAATTTTAATAACAGAACAGAAATGTTTTGGGTTTTGGGCCTATATATATAACTATGTTGTGAGTGATTCTTATAAAAAAGAAATAAAAAAAACCAGTGAGAAACAAAAAATAAATAATCAATAATAATGTAAAAATCCAAATTTGGTTGTGAAGTGCTTTCTTTTTTTTTCTTTTTTTTGTTTTGAAAAACTCTGAATGAATAAAATCTGCAATTATTACTCCTTATTACTCTACCACACACTGTTCCAAAAATATTTTCGTTATTTAATCATCATCTATAATACCACAAAATCAATTCAAATATACATTGTATGTATATAAATTTTTATCGCGGGTTAACAAACACACACAGTAACAAAACCAGAAAGGCGCGACCCATACAAAGGGTGTTTATTTGCGATGGTTTTTATTTTGTTGTTGTTGTTATTGTTGTTATTGTAATTAAAGGTATTTTTTTTTAAACTAAAATTTTTTCTACTATATTATAAATATACTTTTGGCTATTCACCATTCAGCTCGAAAAAGCATTTATTTTTATTATTTTAATTTTTATTATTTTAATTTTTTTTTATTTTTTAAGTTTTTTATTTTAACTTTTTTTTAAAAAACGCAATCTCGGAATATTAAAATTAATTTTTTTCTGTTTTTTATTTTAAAATTTAAATAGAAATGAGAAAGAGAGAGAGAGAGAAGAAAATCGTTTTGAAAAAAAAATAAATTAAAAAAATAAAGAAAAATATTTTAAATATAATTTTCAAAATTATCTAGTCCAAATTATTTTTGTTTTTGTATTTTTAAATGTTTTTTTTAATATATATATACATAATGAAAATAAAGAAATAAATATTTTTTTTTAATTTTAGTTTTAAATTAACAAAAAAGAAATTTTTATTTTTGGTACATAATCGTCACATATTTAAAAGACAGATTTAAATTGTTTTTAAATTTTTTTTCCTATTTTATATATTAAATATATATATATATTTTTTTTGTAGTATTTTATAAACTATCCACGTGTTCCTTATAAACAAAAAAATAAATAAATTAAAATAAATAAAATATAGCATCGTAATTTAAAAAAAACAAAAAAATAATAAAAAAAACGAAAGAAAGAAAAATAAGATTAAACACAATTAAACTTACTTAAATAAATATTTTTAATTTTTATGTTTGTTTATAATAAAATTCAATTTAATTGAATAAAAAAAAATATCGCTCTCTCATTCTTATTCTCACTTCAAAACAGAAAAACAAAAAATACTTGTTTAATTCTTTTATTTATGTTTAATAAAAATCTAAATAAATTATGTATAGAAAAAATAATTTTTTAAAAGTACATATAACAAAACCAGCAAAAAATTTATATACAAAAAAAAGAAGAAAAACACAACTATGAAAAAAACGAATAAAGAAGAGCGAAATAAAAAAAATGTAATAATATTCCTCATTTATTTTTTGATTTAACTTTAATTACTATTATTTTTGTTTTGTTTCAAACAAAAACAAAAAAAAATAAAACAAAAAATGAAAGAGAAAAAAATAAACCATTGATAAGCAAAATGAAAATTAAAATAAACAAAAAAAAAACTAAAGTAAATAAATAATGATACAAGTAACAAAACAAAAAAGAAAAAAAAGGATATATATGTATAAAAAAAACGAATATTAAGAAAACCTAACAGAAAACTTTAAAGGTGCTTTTGTATGTAATTGTAATTTAAAAATAAAAAAAAACAAAATAAATATATATATATATAAAAAAAATTGAAAATAAAGTAAATATTTAAAAAAAAAAACAAATTTTAAAAAAAGGAAGACGCAAACACTTATTTTTTTTTATAAAACAAAAAAATTTTTTTTAGGCAAACATAATAATTTTTTTTTAGGCAAACATAATAAAGGATAAACAAACAAAACAAAAAAGAAGAAGAAGAATAACAACAAGGAAAATATATTGTAACAAAATAACACAAAAAACGAAAACGTAAATAGCGCATACCAATTAACAACAAAAAAAAGACAAGAATATTATTATAACTACACACACATAACAATTACATTTTTTGTAATTACAATTAATGTTTTTGTATTTTTTTTATTTTTTTATTATCTACACACCGAATTTAAAATTAATTTTTGTTTTATTATTATTATTCGTAAAATTATACCACAAAAAAAATTTTTTTTATGTTTTTGGGCTACAAGCTTTTTTCGAAAATAAAACCTTTTTTCAAAAATAAAAGCTTTTCTAAAATTTTCGAAAATAAAAGTTTTTTTCGGAAATAAAATATTTTATCGGAAAAAAAATCTTTCTTTCTTTAAAATGCGCCTTCTATTTTCCTCATATAATACAGTGAGTGACTTTAATATTCGGACAAAGGCACATTACAGAAGAACGCGTCGGGGTCCTTAAAATTTAAAATAAATGGGATCAAACATTTCGGCTATTTTGTATTGTTCTTCTTCTTCAATTTCCCAGCCTTGTTTTTTTTATGATTTTAGAACATTTTTTATTGTTTTTTATTATTTTTTTTATCCTCTGTGTTATAATTTAGATACAAAATCACAATAATAATATTGTTTTCATTTTTTTTAAAGGTATGTTTAAAAGTAAAACAAAAAAAAATTGGAATAAAACAAGAGATGGAAATATACAGCAATACACACACAAGATTGTTTCGATTTTATTTTTGTTTTTGTTTTAAATTTCTTTTAAAATATAAAAAACAAAATAAAAAAAATAATTATAGCGCACTGTTTTTGTTTTTATTAAAATTATATTTGTCTTCACATATTATTATTATTATTTTTTTAATTATTATTGTACATTATACATAATTATATTATAAAATAATTAATAATTTTTATTTTTATTGTTTTTTGATTGTTAGACATTTATTTAAAAAAAAAGAAAAAAAAACATAAAAACAAAATAAATAAATAAATAAAATTAGTTCTGAATAAAAACAAAAATGAAAACCGACATTTCTTTTAATTATTATTAACTATTTACTATTATTATTAACTATTAATTATTAATATTAGTTACACTGAATTATAGCTAATTGTATTATATGTTATTCTTATTATTATTACTATTATTATATATATACATAAATAATAGATATAACAGTTAAGATAGACTTTTAATTATTTTTTTATTTACTATTATTATTTTAGTTTTTTTTGGTTCGTTCTTTTTATTGTTATTATTATTATATTCATTTTTATTATGTATGTGTATATAAATAAGTATTGAGGGATTTTTGTTTAAAATTAAAAAAAAAACATCGTTGATTGAGAATATAAAAAATATTTTTATTATTTGGAAGTATGCTAAATCTTTGAATCTACTAATACATCCGCGCATATTTCTGGCCATCCATTCATCCACAATGGTAACTAATTCATTTTGAAGTACTTCGAGAACTAATTTATTTTGAAGTTCTCGGAGAACTAATTCATTTTGAACTAACTGGAGAACTAATTAATTTTGAACTAACTGGAGAACTAATTCATTTTGAAGTACTTCGAGAACTAATTTATTTTGAACTAACAAAACTTTTTTTTTGTTCTTAAATTTACCAGTCTTGTTCATGTCAACCCCACTAGTAAGTAAGTCCAACCCATTATTAGTTGCGATGCAGGTTTCCCTATAGGCCTATTATTTTACACAAGTGGAATATTATTATAGATTTAGTGCGGCATTTCTAGCAGGACTAGTGTAGGAAGAGTGTGTGCTCTATAAAAAAACAAGTCGCTTTAGAACATCCGAGATTTTAAGGTGGTTATGCCTGTACTACTCTAGTTGCTAACATCTACCGGAAAACTCTCAAAACTTATTTATATATAAAATATATAATTAATTTTTATTTTATTTTTTTTGTAATTACATATATAAATCTGGTCTGGTTAGTTATAAATTTCCAACTATAGAATTTTAACTCTTCCCCTGTGGCACCCCTTTATTTCATGTTTTTTAGCAACATTTTTTTACTTTTTAAAAAAATTATCAAACATTTTTAAAATTAATAATTTTTTTTTGTTGCTGCTTTGCAATTCAACAACACACATAAAAGTCTAAAGTTATTTCTTTTTGTTTTTGTGTATGAGATCGAGAAAAAGATTTTTTGTGTATAGGTAATATTTTTTTATTATTATTATTATTATTAATTTGAAAATAAAAACAAAAATTTTAAAAGAAAAACGTTGTAAAATTAAAAAAAAACTAAAAATATACATAATAAATTCAAACAAACAAACAAAAACAAAGAGGGATGAAAGAAACTGTAAAATACGTAAAACAGAGAAGAATAAAAAAAACAATTCAACAATAAATGTCCGATAATATAGAAAAAAATATATATACATAAATAAATTTAACAAAAAAAAGCAAAAAGGAAAAATTAAATTTAAAAAAAAAATATAAATAAATAATTTAAAAATCATTTTTTTATAATAATTACCTAATGTAAAAAAGAATTAAATAAAAACTATATTTGAATATATTTCTTTAAATAAAACTAAAACTAAAAAAAACAAAAATACAGATAAAACGAAATATTTTGAAATACTTTCCAAAAATTGAAGAGAAATAATAAATATAGAAATTAATAAAGTAAAAAAATGAACGTAATTAAATTATAATATTATGTGTAATTAAAAAAAATTAAAAAATTTAATAAGAAAAGTAATAATAATAATAAATACATTTTTACTTCAACAAACAGAATTGTGAACAAAAAAAAACATCAAAATACACCCAAAAAACTACAGCTAAACAACACAGGAAATACACACATACACAACCATATATTTCATTAATCGGGTATTATAAAAAAAATACTATATAGTATATAAAATATATAGATAAATTCTCTCTACTTCCATAGGTGTTTAAAAAATATAAATAATAAAAAAAAGACAACAGGACTAATTATATATATATAAATATATATATATAAAAAAAGAAACTTATAAATATGTATACATACACCTTTTTTCTATGACAACACAAAATTAATCCAGTAAATTTTAATAATAAACAATCCTTTAAAAACAAAACAAAAAAATGATGAAAGTACTTAAATATAAATTTAAAAATTTAAAAAAAATAAAAAACACTTTTTCTAATACACAACAAAAAAAAATGACATGGAAAAACTTCTTCGAACTTTGATAGACATTAAATTAAAATTAAAAAAAAAAGAAAACCAAAACCAAGTCTAATTAATAATAAAACCAAACAAAAAAAATATAGTTATACACAAAAAATTACAATAAAAAATATGAAAATATATAGGAGTAAAAGCAAAAAAAACGAATTGATTTTAGGGTTAAATTAAAAAAAAAATAAAAAAAAAATCGATTAAACACAAAAACGTAATAAACAACAAAAAATTATAAAAATTTTAAAAGTTAATAAAAAAAAATGAAAAACCTAAACTATAACTAAAATTCAAAAAATAAATTAGAAGATGAAAAAAATAATTTAGTAAAAAAAAACAAGAAAACACTATTTTATAATAAGAGAAAATTTTTTATAATATTGTATTTAATTTTTTATTTTATGAGATCCTTTTTATAAATGTGTAAAATAATAATATTAATATTTAATGAATTAAAAAAAAGCAAAAAAAAACACCGAAATTTTTAATTTAAAATTTCAAAAAGCCCAACAAAAATAATGTTGAAGTAAAAATTGTAAAAAATAAACAAAATTAAAAATAAAAACAATAGAAAAAAAAATCCTAATAAAAATATTATAAAAAAAATTTATTACTAATTTTCTTTTTAAAAATTAATAAAAAAAAATTATTTTTTATTTTCTTATAATATAGTAAAAAAAAAGAAAAGAAAACATTTTAATATTTAAACAAAATAAAAAAAAAACAACAAAAAAAAGAGAAAATTAATAACGAATATAAAGAGACTGCATAGAAGCTATTTTTTAAGTATAAAAAAAACATATAATATACACATTCTAATATATACATATATAGCTACTGTATATATGTATATACGTATTATAAAAAAAATATATACATACATTTATTTATTTGATTTCTCTTCATATATAATTTTTATTTATTTATTTTTTTTTCAAATTAATTTTCCCCTCTTTTTTTTCTTGTCTATTTTTTTTTTAATTAATTTTAACCCAATAACCAACATCGAGAAGAATGGTGGTGTAAACACAATATATATGCAGGTAAAAAATTAAAAAAAAAACAAAAGTAATATTTATATTTTTAAACATATTGTAATCGTCCCCTATTCCTACTGAGAGAGTTTACGGATTAGGATTAATTGTTTGTGTGGTGGTTGCCTATTTTATTTAATAGCCACTTTATAACTAATAAAAAAAATTGTTTTATTATTGTTATTATTATTATTATATTTTTCCTCAAAGTAACAAAATTTTTATTTTTTTTTCAATCATAAATACTACACAGAAATATCGGAACTTCTCTGTTTTTTACTAAGTCACAATTCAAGTGTGTTTTTGCGCAGTCACAATTTTGATAAATACGCAAAAACAGTTACAACAGCTATCACAAAATTGTGACTGTATTATAAAAGCAGTCACAATTCAATCACAAATGTGTTTGCGCAGTCACATTTTAATAAATACGCAAAAAGATTTACAACCAGCTATCACGGAATTGTGACTTATGACTGGTCACAATTTAAAATTTGGGCTGATTAGATTAATTTTCGCCATGAGAATCTTTTTTTTTATTTAAAAGAGAAAACTTACAGATAGGCTTCTCTGTCCTTACAGCAGATACATTTTTAAAAAACCTATTTAGCTAAATCATGTAAAAAAAACAAAACAGGTACTATTTAAAATAATAATAATAACAATTATAATAATATATAATTCGGTGTAATAACATCTATGTGAAAGGGAATCACACTCGTAATATTTAAAAAAAATGCGCATCTTCCAAATTTGATTATTAAAAAAAAATAGATTAAAAATCTTCCAAAAAAAAATGTAACAACAATATTTTTTTAATAATAATAAAAAAAAATCAAAAACAATAATAATAATTTCAAAAAGCCCTTATTTTACAAAATAATAAAAATTAAAAAAATTATAACAAAGCCAACAAAAAACAAAAGAGAATATTTGTAAATTTATTTTGTTAAGCTTCTTAATTTATTTATATTTATTTATTGTTTTTGTTTTTTATTATTATTTATAGACAAAGGCATAAGAAAAAAGTAAGTAAATTGAGAAAGAAAAAATTGTACCAAAAAAAAAGAAGAAAAACAAAAAGAATTTCTAGTTAAAAAAAATCAAAAGAGAATGAGAACAAATAATAAAAAAAACTACTGATTTGGTGTGTTATTTGAAGTAGAAGCAAAACAAAATTTAAAAAATATAAAAATACTACTTATTTCACAATATTACAACAAAAAAAACAAAACAAAAATAATGAAATAAAATCAAAAGCAACAAAAACGAAATTCATTTAAGCAAAAACCAAAACAAAAAACAGAATAATAGTGATTCAAAATAAAACAAAACAAACAGACAAAGTCAAGCCCATAATCAAATACCAATCTATTATATTCATCATAAAACAGCAACAACAAAACAAAAAGTATATAATATGTTAAATGTTAACAAAAAGAAAAACAAACAAGCCGCAAGTATTGATGTCCTTATTTAGAACTTTTTTATCTTCTTTATTGCGCACTCGTTTCCTAAAAATATGTGTCGGATTTTGTTTTTTTTAATTAGTATTGTCCATACTTTTATCTGGACTCTTAGAAGCTAGCTCCTAGGCCATACCCCGAAAAAAAGCAACAATGTGGATCCACTTGAATATTAATAATACAACTTTTAAAAAAAAACTCCTAAATGTATGCAAAAAAAACTCCTAAATGTTTGCAAAAAAAACATAACCAGTCCACAGAGATGCTACGTCGTTTTCTTTAATAGATTCAATTCTCTTCAGCAAAAAATAAATAAAGACAATATGATTAAAAATTATTAATAAACTGTAGAATATCTAAAATCCAATCAAATATTAAGCGACGATACATTTTTAGATAAAAAAAATGTCGACTGGTGACTTTATTTTGTGTATAACAGAGCACATCAACCAGGTGAGTATTGGTATAGTTGCTTTATAGTTATCCACCATCCTTTCAGACATATAGCACGAGCATCATATGCACACTGTTGACTATGATTAACTAGAGGACAATAAAAAGGTAATAAACGGATAAAGGGTAATAAAAAGGTAATAAAAGAGTAATAATACAAAATCTCAAAAAATCCCATTAAACAGGCTCTCTGAATGTGGAATTCTGGTCTTCGACTCTTTTCCCTTCCTCATTTTTTCAAACGGGCTAAGGGACTAGCGCTATGGCGGAGTTAGTATAAACATTTTCAATCCAACCATTTTGAATATACATTGTGACAAAAAAAAAACAAAACTGTCGTCAAATTTAAATCCTACACATAATTTTGGGACATGTATGCTAGTTTTAACACAACAAAAAAAAACGAAAAAGTAAATAGAATAAACTAAAATCAAATCCTAACCATTAAGGAATTTAAACAAAAAAGACAAACAGTGTAAATATAAAAAAAAACAAAACAAAACTTAAGTAAAATATTAACATTAAAAAAAACAGAAAAATAATTTCAAATCAACAGCAACAAAAATTAAAAAAAAAATTAAATAAAATCCAATAGAAAATGTGCCGCCACAAAGAAATAAAAAAAACAAAAATGTGTGTATAAATATGAAGAAGAAGAAAAAAACACAACAAAAAATTAAACAAAAAAAAAAACAAACACAAGAGGAAAACATTAATACTAAAAATAACATTAAATAAAAAAAGAGAATGCTTTTTTGTTTTTGTTTTTTTTTATCAAAACTATCCGCCAATAATTTTTAATTAACAAAAAAAAGGAAAAACGAAAATAAATACAAAAAAAAACATTTAATAATAAAATTACATCTCAATGTTTATGTATTTATAAAATAATACCAAAAAAGAAACAGGAAATTAAACTAATAAAAATGTAAAAATTAAGCTCTCCGTAAGAAACGTAAATTTAAAAAAACAAAAACGTAAAACAAAAAAAAAACAAAAACAATTTTATTTTTATTTTCTATAAATTTATTTATTTTTTTTCTTTTTGTTGTAAAATTTCTTATCTTTCTTCCTCCTTCTTCCCCCCCCCCCTCAAAATTAGATAAAAAATAAATAATATTTAATAAAATTAAAAAATAAAATATAAAATCAACAAAGATTATTACAGGGTATAATCGAGGGTGATAAAAAAAATTTAATTAAATCTTAAAAATGAAAAGAAAAAACAAAAAAATAAATAAAAATTATTAAAGAAAAAAAATTAATTTTTTTGTTTTTAAAATTAAAAGAGGAAAAAAATGAACTAAATTAATAATAATTAAAAAAAAAGAACAAATTATTGTATAAAGTTAATTATAAATTAAAAAAAAACAAAGAAAAAAAAATATGGAAAGAAAAATATTTGAAAATATTTAAAACAGACAAAAAAAATGAGAAACGAAAATTTTAAAATATTTTTGTTTTCAAAAATATGTAAAATTAATTACTAAAATTATTTAGTAAAAAAAAGAAAAAAAAAGACAATTTAAAATAAAAAATTAATAAACAAAACAAAAAAAAATTCACACGTCTTCTCTTTTTGCATAAAAAAAATTTTGAAAATAAAAAAAAATATTTTTTGTTTTTGCGTTTTTACTATATTTTTATTTCGAAGTAGATAAAAAATTTTAATTAGGATACAAACAAAATGAATGATAACAAGCAAAAAAAAAGAAAAAATTAAAATTAAATTTTTTTATTAATGTAAAACTTAAAAATTAAAAACCAAAAAAAAAATAAAGAAAATAATAAAATTTAAAAACACAAAGAAAGAAAAATAATTATATTATAATTGGCTATTTTTAAAAGAGAGATAAAAAAACGAAAACTTATAGTGAAACTGGTAAAAATAATTTAACTGGAAAAACAAAAAAAAGGAAGTTATATTATAAAAAAAAATAAAAGAAAAGTAAAAATAAAAAAAAATACATTTCATGGTAATGGAAAATAAAAAAAAACCAAACAAAAAAAACAAGAATACGAAATCTGAATGATGGTGGAAAAAAATGAATAAACAAAAAAACAAAAAAAAAAAAATAAATAAATAAAAACAAACAAAAATGTGGAAAATTTTAATGTGAATATATGTAAAACTCTGAAGAAAATATACGTAAAATTATTTAAAAATTTAAAATCGAATTGTACTTAGTGCATTTTGAATGCGTTTTTGTGTTTTTTTTTGTAATTTTTTTTTTCAAAAAAAAAAGTAGAAATATTTTAAAATTATAAAATAAAAAAAATTTAATTTTAATTATTTTTTTTATTATTTTAAATATTATATTTTCAATTGTTTTAACTAAACTAAAAAAGCCGGAATTTAATAATATAATCAGATTAAAAAATATATTTCATACTCTGACATTTTTTTTATATTTTTATTTAATTTTTTTTAAATGTTTTAAATTAATAAAAAAAAAGTGACTAAAATATATGCGGATCAATATCATCTTAATGAACCGGATTTTAACTATATATATAAAATCATTTATCATACAATCAAACCCTTGAAGCTAGAGACAATCAATTTAAGGATATAACGAATTAAAACAAAAAAAAACAAAATGTTTGCTCTAAACATCTGCGCAAGCTCTTTACGCCGCCAGCGACAGTCATATAAGTATCACGGAACTTTTTTTTGAAGAAGAACTGACATTATTATAACCACACATTTCTAAGCGCCATAAACACGAATTTTTTTTTCATACTTGTGTGGATTTGATATGGAATACACTATAAAAAAAACTACAAGTTCGTTTCTGAATACAATAAATAAACTGTGTGGAACAATCTGCCACACTCTGTATTTCTGAAATTCTAAAACATCTAAGACTATAAACTGCAGGCGGCTTCATCGCTACACCTTTCAACATATACTACTAATCCTTCATAACAAAGTAAGTAAGAAAAGAAAAAATAGCGCTAGTATTCTAAAAGCAGTCACAAGTCACAATTGCAATTACAAGTGGTGGTGGTGAGTCACAACTTGTTAATAATAAACATATATACTAAATGAAAAGTAACGTAGAAGCAATGTAGCAATGTAGAAGTGAAGTAGACATAACATCTGTCAACATTGACATAGAAACTAAAGTAAGCGTGAGTCACAAAAAAGCTTGTGACTTATGACTAGTCACAATTTTAGAATTCCTTTTTAAATTTAAATATGAAAATAACAAATAAATTTTTTAGTTTTTAATTATTTTTCCGATTAGGAAAAAAGTTGATGCCAATTTCATAAAATCATCATCAGCACTTCTTCATTCACACTCCTTTTTCGGTAAGACTGATATTTTGATTTAATAAAACTTAAATTTAATTTACATTTTTTTTTTAAATTAAGCAGTGTGTGACTTTCTTATAATAAAAAATAATATGGTGAATCATTCCGGAAAAAATCCCGAATATGTGGAATAAACTAATTTTGTGGGGGGGGGGGTAATATTTTTTTTATTACCTCTTTATAATAAAACTTTTATTATCTCTGATAGTACTCGAAAGTAAAATTTTTACTGGCTGCTATTTCCATATCTTGTTTTTTTTATGCGAAAGACTAGCGGTCAAAGGTAATATGCCTCTTTGTACTTTGTCGCATAGTGAAATGTCGGAAAGCAAGCTGTAGTCGGAAAGATAGTAAAGACAGAGAGAGAGTGAAAGAACTCCTCTTCAAAAATACTACACCGTTGCAGAATACTGACTTCGTTGATCGTTGACAGAGGAGTTCCTCGTGCTTAAAGGCGATGGCAGACGAAACGACAGGGATTTTGTAATTGATGAAAGACAAGAAAGAACGCAAGTTTGGACAAAAGTTGAGACACAAGTACTATGCGCCGTTGAGTGCAATTCGAAACACGAACCTCTAAGATGATGTAGTCGATGGCGCTTTAAACCCTAAACTATCGAGTGCCCTCATGTTGTCTATTATTTATTATTATTGTGTTACCATGCAAAAGGCTGTTGATGCAAACAAAACAAATTATTTGGATACATGACATGAACAAAATAAGGCAACTGCAATGACATACTACCATCAGTTTTACTTATACATTTCAGGCTATCAAACTACAATGTTATATAACCACTTGAGCTTGAGGATTTTCACATAAAATAATAAAAAAAAATACAAAGCTTTAATTACTTCTGGGGTAATAAAACTTTTATTACCTGTGATGGTACTCAAAACAAGAACAAACTACCACACTAACAAGATCAATTACTATATGTGTGTGTATGTATTAAAAATGTCAGCGTATGTTTTTTTTAACAAATCACGCTCAATGACAACAACAACAATAAATAAAATGATTAAAACTAAATACAAATCGACAAAAAATTTTTTTTGTAAAAAACAGGGACAACAAAAATCACTATTTGTAATATTCTAGTAAGTGTGACTTTCCTTCCGCAAAGAAAACAAAAACGAAATAAATATACAAAAAATTAAAATAGAAATAGATAATAAACAAAATATAACACAAAAATAAAATCTGTCTTTATATTTACCAAAAGCAAAATTCAAAAAAGAAAACAAAAAACATTAAAATATCGAAAATAAACTAAAATATAAATGTATATGCATAAAAAACTCATACTTAAGTGATTTTTTTTATGTTGAAAAATAAATAAATAAAAAATAAAAATAAGTGTATACAAAATTAAAACGAAGAAATGACGATATACCAACAATTGAAGAGAGGAGATGAAAAAGCAGAAACAATAAAACCAAAATGTTTAAACAAATAAAAAAAATAAATAAATAAAAGATAACAAAAAAAAATACGAGAGAATATAAAGAATGTGACAAAAAACATTGATACTGCTATAATAAATCAGTTACACAGCTTAACTATATTTCAAACAAACCAAAATCTTTGCCATTATAAAGAGAACAACTTTATAAATATTGTTTAAACTTAAAAATTTTATTTATTAATTTTTTTTTATTTTTAAAACGCAAAAATAGAATTTAAAAAAAATTTCGATATTTGGATTGATAAAAAAAAATACGTAAGAAAAAAAAAAACAATGAAAAGCTTTAAAAATATATAAAAAAAATTGTTTTAAAAAAAATTAAATTTAACAAAAAATCTCCCTTTTTTTATAATCATATTTTACTATAAAAAAAAATTGAACAAAAAAAATGGATCTCGATGTATATTTTAAATTAAAAAATGAAAACCAAAAAAAAAATTTATTTATTTTCTAAATTTAAATATAAATTTTTGTATAAAAAAAATGAATAAATAAAAAAACTTATATATAATAATAAAAAAAAACAAAAACAAAAAAATAAACGGGGTGTAAATTTGTAACGAATTTTCGATATACATTAAAATATTAATTAATATATATCAAAAAAATAACAAAAAAAATTTAAAAAAAAGAGAATTTCAAAAACAGAAGAAAGGCAATTTATGGAGAGAAACGAAAATATGATGAAAAATAAAATGCAAGAATAAGATATTAAAAAATAAAAAAAAAATATTACCGATAGAAACTAGGCACTCTGATATCAAATAAAACACCCCTTTCCACACTCCAAAAACAGAAAAGAAAATCAATTATATTAAAAAAAATAAATATAAATAAAAATATCAAAAAATCCGGCTCTAATATGTAATAGAATAATAATTAAAAAAAAATATATAGAAAATAGCAAAAACGATATAAAAACAACACACACCCTATATGTCAAAATGTCATACTTTTTGAACTATATATATAATATTTGTGAATTTCCATCCTTCTATTTTTTTTTTGTAAAGAAAACTAAGGACACTTATATTATACTATATAAATATACATTTAACAAAAAAAAAAGGATATTTGAAAAAAATGTGTATTTAAAAAAAAACTGATCGCAAAATTGTGGAATTGTGTGTGTTAATATAAAAAAATAAAACTATCAAAAAAAAACAAAAGCATGCAAAAAAATGGCATTTAAAACAAAAGGTTTATAAATACGTGTACATAATTATTTGTTATCATATTTACTAATAAAGAAAATTATTCTAATGTATATAAAAGAGTTTAGCAACCATTGAGGTATGCATGATTTGTCGAGGCTAAATACAACACAAAGAAGACGGGAACGGAGAGTCGTTAAATTTGTCTCCCTGGTCCCCCAACTTTAGTACTAACCACATTCAATGCAATAAAAAGTTAATAAAAATGGTAATAAAAAGGTAATAAACGGATAATAAAAGAAAACCTTAACCTCTCCCAGGATTAAATCCCACCCAAGACGCACTAACCCACCCAAGCTTAGATTCAACTAGTTTCACACAGGTGCCGATATGTAAATCTCACCACACAGGTTCTTGTCCCGAATAAAGCTCACACCCGACCACACAACCGATGATGTCACTGTGCCAGTAATGGCATAGCTATATTACTATCTTCATTGATTGGTGATCGTGCGCGTTTACCCCCCCCCCCCCCCTCCCCATCTTTTAGGTAGTACTGCTGGCAATATCTTAAGCCGGCATATACCAGTCCCAGTCATGTCGTACTCGTCATGGTCCAATGTCTAGAATAATAAGCTTAGTTCGAAGGAAGAAATTAGAGGACAGATTAGGTTAATAAAAGTCTGGAAAATGCTGTGAAGGAGAAGGCGATAGGTCTTTGTACTTGAACTCCCAAATGAGTTATTTAATATTGAAATCCTCCAATCATATAATAAAATACCTAACAACTATCACTATCTAATTTCGCCTTCATTGTGGCAGCAATTACAGAAAAGCTTTGTGCCATAGATTCCAAGCAATCGTTGAACCGATCCAATCTGGACATCATGTCTCTATGTTTTACTGCATCCGACTCTTGTTTAAGATGTCTATCCACTAACATTTCATCTAAAATTTGTTGTAACAATTTCGGTTTCTTGGATCGCAGAGCTCCAACCTCGGCATTATCTGTTAAAATAGAGAGAAATAAATGAATGTGTTCAAATCGAAATTTACAAAAATTTACCTAATTTGGCTGGGAGACGACCACATCTGGCAACAGGCGCTGATTTTAAATCGCATTCTTTGTGAAATAGCTCATGTAAAACCTGTCAAAGGAAATAATCAATATAAATGAAAAATATAACTAAACAAACAATATTGGTTTTGTTCAAGCACCACAAATTTACCTTGAAATAAGGCCAAGTGATTGATTGTGCACCACCGGGCCTATGTTTTTTTAAATCCAGTTTTTCACGATAAATCCGTTTGAGTGTATCGATTTTTGTGGAGCATTTCTTAAAAGATATTGTATGGCATTTTTTTTTAAATAAAATCGCATTGAAATTTTTAACACATCTTTTTAAAGCAGCTGAAATATCTTGTTTTTGATCTAGTAGATGAACACCTTCCTTTTTATAGCAACGAATCAAGAGAAACGTTTCATATGGTTTCCAAGTATATGGAGTTGCTGAAATTTCGTACAAAATTCAATTTATAAAATCAATTCATTGAAAATTACTCGACTACCAAGAACTAAGATTGAGACTGGGTAAAGTGGTCCTAGAACAAACGAAATCTAAGAATGCTATAAAGGTATGCACGCCGTTTTACTAAGCAGTCCCCCAACTAAGTACAAACCACTTGCAATGCTGCTTGACCTAGATAATCGAACGAGAACCGGTGTACTGAGTATGCTAATGGGCAGCCTTCATGGTCACCAAGACAATAATTCATTTCTAATACTTATTTATAGCTAGGTATTTATAGGCTGCTGGCGCTTGCATGTAAAGGTCTATGCAAGAGAGAGCGAGAGAGGGAGAGAGAACGACAGACCGAGAGAGTGAGAGTCTTATGTTTATATAAAATTGAGCAGATTAAATTAGCTCTAGGCACGTTTTGTACAAGACCTTCGGAACTAGGATTTTCAATAATAAACCACCAGGAAAAGAAACGTAGGACCACCAAGAAATTGGAGTGGATCGATGATGTACTAGAAGATAGATACATAATATATATACGGAAACTTCGTATAACAAAAACTGAAAAGTACTAGAGCAAAACAGTACAGACTACATATAGAAAAGACTTCAAGGACTGGTAGCGCCATCTCTAAGAAAAAATTGATATTTATAGTATGTATTTATAAATTTTTTAATTATGTACCTTTTTTCTGACGTTTTTTCACCAAACTTTCGCCGTAATTTGCTTCTGTAAAATATAAAAAAATTAAAACAATTAAATCACATAATTTTATTGAAAGTAAAATAGAGAAAATACGAAGCACTTATATTGATCTTTCACACATGTTTTCGTATCAAATTATGACACTTTTCAACATGGAGACTATACAAGGAGCTTAAACTACGTGTTGTAAAATTTCGTTTGATTAATGGTGGCGCTGCAGTCAAATATATCCCAAAAAAAACATGGCCGATTGTATTTATCCGGTCCATGGCCAAATTCGTTTATTACTAATATATTTTATGTTTACGAAAAACCAGCTTCTAAATTTAATTTATATCAATGCGATTATTCGTAATTAATCAATTTTTGATGTTTCCAATGAATTTTTATTTATTTCCAGTGAATTTTTTTTGCATTGCCCCATTTCGACTAACTTAATTTTGAACGAATCGTCGAAATAGGTCAAATTAAGCTAAGTTCATGTGGTGTACATCGGACAACGGTGACATCTGTGGCCAAAAATGAACTAGAAGTTTAGTTTCTTCTACCCATCCATTTTCTGTCATTTTCTAAATAAGAGTTGGGCCGTGTTACAATTGAGGCTTTGGCTTCGACTTCAACTCCGACTGCAAAGAAAGTCCCCGGAGACTTCGACTTTAAAATTAAATTGTAGCTTTGACTGCAATCAGCTGTTTCCTTTCAAAGCAGAAGCAAAGTAGAAAAATCAAAATTTTAAAATGTCTGAAAAGGAATTGGAATTTTTTTTAATGTTGTTCGCAGTCTATAAAAAATACTCGGAATTCAAAACCGTTCCTTTCGCTTTAAAAAAGTTGTTTTCAGTTTTTTCAGATAAAGTGCAGTTGGCTGCAGGCGGACGAAACTTTGAATTTTCTTAAAGCCGGACTGCAGTCGAAATACAGTCGCAGACAAAGTTCAATCGAAGCTTTTATTTAATCTGCTTTAATGACATTACATGTAATCAAAGCCCGAAGTTAAGTCAAAGAAAAGTCAAAGCCCCAATTGTAACATCGGCCTAACCTCCTTGTATAGTCTCTCCATGCTTTTCAACATGTTTATTTTGGACACTGTGGGGAGAGAGGGTGGTGGGTTTTTATAAGTCAACAAAAATACTTTCATAAATATTACCCATGTCTGCTCTTTCATATTCCTCTGGAGACACTGTTAAATTGTCAGACTTTATATTTCCCTCGTCCATTAAAAAAATGGTAACACTTAATATTTTGCTGGAATATTTATTTTAAATAAAAAAAAATAAAAAAAATTCGTCAGTCACACACACATACGCCCGGTTAAATATTGACACATATTCCAGTCACACACCAGTGCAATATAATAACCTAGCATACTGGCCAGTGTGGGCTAATCGACGCCATATTGTACACTGGTGCGATGCTATATTTTGCCTGGTGTGACAAATACTTGGTAATCACAAAAAAACCAAAAAAAAAAATAAGTGATTGGACGCAGAAACACTCTCAACTTTCATGTGTGGCTGATGTTAAATCACAGCTTGAATTTCACCTTTCTCTTTAATTCCGGCTAAAAACAACTTCGGCCAAACAATCTCTCCTCACCCAAAAAAAAACACGCACTGGCCAGTTATATTTTTGGAACGAATCAACACAGTATGACGTCGATTCAAGACGTCATTAGTACTGACTGGCCAGTGTGCTGGGTTGCATGCGGAAGCCGGATTACATATCTTTAACAAAAAGGGAAATTTTGAATTTCCCTAATTTTGGGAGTGTTGATAACAAAACATTTCGATTACACACCAAAAGGGAAATTTTCAACAAACAGTGCTCCCAACACTGTTCAATTTACCACTACACAATACAAGACAAAATAGCTAAATGTGCGTAAAAAACCAATAAAAAAATTTAATTTTTATATTTAACATCAATTTTTATAAATCAATCACATTTTTATTTTTTATTATATTTAATTATTTTTATCAAAATTTATATAATATGGCTACCATTTCAAGAATTGTGTACAATAATGGACGCCTACCGTGTGATATGCATATGATAAACACGAGGCTATCAACGCACATGCGCACAAGCATTAAAGCGTTTTTTTGTGGTATTTAGCCGTGTTTGTGAGAATGTACAAAATATATCCATGTATAGGATGGGATTTTTTCATTTCATCAAAACTTGAATGAAATGATGTGAAAATACATGCTTGAAGAGTGAAAGAGGGGGTTGAAAAAAATTGGAAATTTGTGAAATGCCAAGCTAAGCTTCAACTTTTAGTGCGTGATTGCGATTGTGTGGTGAAGCGTGTGCCTGGTGTTTTTTTGAATTTTACGTGCGCCTGCAAAAGTCCTCGCGATTTAAAAAATAATTATTTATATATATTTATATATATATATGATCATATAGTTCATTTGTTTTTTTTTTGGTTGTTTAAATTAAATTTTTATAAAAACGCAAGAATATAATCTATAAAAAAACGTCATTCAAGAAAACGAGAAATTGTAATTGTAACTAACTAAAAAAAATTAAAAAAAAAGAAAAGAAATTGTAGTCTCATATTTATAAAAAAAGGGGGCTAAATAACAACAACACTACTATAAAACAACAACAATAATTTATACTACATATATATATAGTTATATATACATGTATATATATATATATAAAACGCGTACACTTATGTAAAAAAATGAAAGTGTGATTGCATAACGTTTCATCGGGAATTTTTATTTATACTCATTTAATTTTTTTTAATGATTAATTATAAATGAAATGTTTTTTTTAATTTAACGTGAAAGTAGTAAATAAAAAAATATATTAAATGTGTATATATATATATATATATATATATATGTATATGTAAACCAACAACAACAAATACGTTTATATGCATATATTAAAAAAAAATAGTTTTTCACGAAAAAGCAAAAACGCGTCATTGCGTGCAATATCCCCCAATCGTCATCAATTTCGTCAAAGTATATACATATATATATACAAAAAAAATATATATATAGAACTGTGCGCGTTTGTGGTTCGTTTTAATAACTAAATAAAAAAAAATTATAAAAACAAATTATAATTAAATTTAACTACACAAAAAATTCAATTAAAAAATATTTCCAAACGAAGGAAAGAAAAAACGCCATATTTTTCTTTCATAAAAAACACAGTATAAAAAAAATAAATAATAAAAAAGAAACGCGAAAATCATAATAACAAAAAAAACACACACAAACTAATTGATAATAATAAAAATAAATATAAACAATAATAATAATAATAATTAAAAAAAATTCAATTACAAAAAGAGCACACAAAAAAAATTTATTACAAAAAATCGGGAAA
Source organism: Thereva nobilitata (assembly GCA_963855945.1). Classification (NCBI taxonomy): domain Eukaryota; kingdom Metazoa; phylum Arthropoda; class Insecta; order Diptera; family Therevidae; genus Thereva; species Thereva nobilitata. The sequence goes on along the minus strand of OY979699.1, from coordinate 14,796,131 downwards.
AATGTCGAGCAGTAAATTGTAATTATTGTCGTTTCCTAGTTTTCTCATGCCTTAAGCAAAAAAAAAAATAAAAATTTTAAAACATTTTTTTTGTAAATGGAAAAAAGTTTGCGAATGTTTTTTTTTAGAATTACTTTTTTTTTTTGAATAATAATAAAAGGTGGCATAAATCTGAGCGAGAGAAAATGTTTTATCTATATATATGAACGAAAAGAGAGAGACGAGAACGAATAAATATATACATATATAAACAAAAACAAAAAAAAGAAGGAAAAATATTTAAAAAATTCCTGGAATTTTCCTTGTGAGATACTTTCAAAAAAAAAAAAATTAAAAACCTATGATAATGAAACAGAAGTAATTAAAGGGGTAATAAAAAAGTAATTAAAATGTAATTAAAAAAAATTTTGTTTGTTTGTTCTACATAAAACTAAAAGGAAAATTCATAGTACATAATATATAACCTATATATTTTTTTCCTTCTTTTTTTTTGTTTTTACTTGTAATCTTCTTTAATGTATTATTGTTTTTTTTTTTGAAAAAAGTAAAAATTGTTTTTTTTTGAAAAAAGTATTAGAATGAAGAAAATTTTCTATTTATATATGTGCAGCGAGTGCGAGAGTGTAGAGAGGAGAATATAAGAGAGAGAAAAGGAAAAAAATTATAATATATAAATTAAAAAAAGAAAGTTTTTAAAATATAGTAAGAGAATATATAGTATGATTTTTATATACTGTGTGCGCTGTTGTTGGTGAATATATAAACTAGTGTTTCAAGTATAATCCTAATCCCCCACAAAAAAAAATCCACATATATATACATATATATATATATTAAATAAATTACAAAAAAAAAAAAAAATATATAAATACGAAACAATATTATATATATGCTCGGACAATTTTTATTGTTTCTTGTCCAACGTGTGTTGGTTGTTTAAAAAAAAAACAAGACACTAAAAAAAATTTTTTTTTGTTTTGTTTACTTAAAATAATTAATTATTTTTATTTATTTTATTTTTTTTTTAACTCAATCAAACTTTTTTATTATTATTTTTTTAATAAAGCGAATTTTATACAAGTTGGAAAAATTCACAAAATAGTACTGAAATAGATAGATATTTCTAAAAATATACTTGACTCAAAAAACACGAAAAGATTTGCTTTATAATATTTTTTTTTACAATTCAATTCAACTGTATTTTGTAGAGTATGTTTTTCTTCTTCTCAGCAAGAAAAATTGGCAGCGCTGCTCCAGGGAAGCTAATTTTGAGCGCTGCCAATTATGCTTCCAAAGAAGCATTACTGGAGTTTTCAGAAATTTTATAGGTTGAAGAAAACGTGTGATTAATGGCAACATTAGAATATATTCATTCAATAGACCTTTCTTGTTCGTGTTCGAAACGCGGAGGTCAAGCAGCATTGGGCTTGGTTAGTACTTAGTTGGGGGACTCCGATTTGTTAAATGACACAGTCGCGTGCTTTGAAAGGTAAGGCGATTGCAAAAGATGAACAAAAAAAAAAGCATTTCGCTACCGGAGCTTTCATTCACATATATCCATATCCTCCAAGCCTCCAGGAATATTCCTTAATACCATTCTGCCCTGGAATGGTTAAAATCACACGGTTTCAGGAAATGCCGTTCAACAACTTCAAACCTATCGAGTGGACCTTGATATCCTAATTGCAAAATTATTAAAATTTGGAATATGCCAATTCCAATAGAAACTTTCTCATCGTGAATCAATAGTATTCAAATAAATTTTGCTAATTTCCCCGGACTAAAAGGTGCTCTAAGCGTCTAGATGCATGCGTCCACGTTTATTTGGTGTCATAGATGTTTAAATGAATTTTAATTATGGGACTGCTATGTAACTTTTGATAATACGTTGGAATTGAACTGTAATAAAAAAAATACAGCAGCGATTTCACTTAGAAATATCTACTGTACCAAGTATTATAATGTTTCATTAAAAATCTCCATTTTATTTACATTATTATATTTTCAACAACAAAACAAAATCGAATTTTTTCTCATTGCGTTTTTTTTTCAACATTCACTTTTGTAATTTTTATATTTTCATTATTATAACGAACTTAATTTTTATTAATAATAAAATAAATAATTATTAACTTAGAAAATAAAAAAAAAACCTTGTGATTGTGGAAATTTTGAGAGTATAAATCTGCTGCGGTTCGATTGAGAATTATTAAAAATATTTATAAATAATATATATATATATATATAATATTATATACTATTTATATATTACACATACGTGATTTGTTTTTATAAAATAAGTGTATGAGTTTATTATTATTATTATTATTATAATAGTACGGTGTACGTTGGTGGTTTAAATTTTTGAGTGCGAACTTTTTTTTGTGCGATACATTTATATACATAATATATTTATAGAGAGAGAGGTGAATTTTATTTTTATATATTTACATTATTTTTTTTTTCATATTAAAAAAAATTAATTTGATCCTACAGTATTTAAATGAATATAAAAAAGAATTCAATTGAAACTTAAGAAAACAATTTTAATGAACTTTTTCGACTTCTTTTTTTTTGTAAAATGTTATTATAATTATTACATTAATCTCTTCAAGGATAAGTAGACTCTTTGACCATGGTGTTTGAAAAGACATATAGGTCTGTACGCCGACGGGTCCCCTGGCGGGTTACCCGGCTTCGAGATGAGCACAAGCTTTTTACGCTTCCATTGCTCAGAAAACAATCCAATTGCCTCAGGCACGCTGTGATTAATTGGGCAAATCCAGCTGGTGCTACACTGGCCGCCAGCTTCACGGCTCTGTTCGATATAACGCCCCAGCCTAGTGGCCATGTCTTTTAGAACCTTCCAATCTCTTCTTAATCTACGATATTCCTGTGTCAAAATCGCACAGCCAGTGCTTCGATGTTTCGAAAGCTGCTCCTCAGAGCTGACAGCTACCATTTTTATTACCTTTACCTACTTTTCAAGTGATTTACTACAAACACCAATATCTTAACATGCCGTTTAGGTATATCTTTATTATGTTTCGTTTTATTACCCTTTTTTAATACATTTTTCATTATCCTTTTTATTAACTTTTTATTACCTTTTTTATTACCATTTTATCACTTTTTTATTACCTTTATTACGGCATGCATTTAATTGCAGTGGCGTTATCGATTATTTTGATTATTGAGCCAGCCTCAAAGCTTTTAATTAAGTTTTTTTTAGAAATAAATCGATTTTGTCTATCAGAAGAAGTTTTAGCTAGTTACACTTTTAAAAAACATTATCCTTCAAGAGATTAAATTAACTATACAATTGTATTTATTTTTTGTTTATGCTGTTTTATAATAAAACAAAAAAAAACAAGTAAAAGAAAATATTATTTAAAAATAAATGTTTATTAATATTGTTTCGTATACTAATAATGATTTACGATTTTTATTTATATGTGCCCTCATAATTATGAATGTGTTTTGTGCTTTAACTTTTCATTTCCTTATGTATACACTCCAGGAAGGCGCTTTCCGTCTATCCACTATCATACCAGAGATTGGACTTGGATTCGCCGTGGCGGTGTATGCTCCTTCTTTTATCTATCCACCTTTCCCACATCTAAATGATATTGCTTTATTTTGTCTTGCATCATTACTCACTTACATACACTGTCATAATTAAGGGCACATATAAATGAATTCTTTCGTTTTTTATTTTTGAAGTTATTTAATATTTTACTTTTTTTTTATTTTTTTTAAACATAATTTTATTTGAAAAAGAAAAAAACAACAAAAAAAAATCCGTTGTGGTTCTCACTGAATTTTCTAAGTTTCATACAAAAAGAAGAAAAATTTTTTATGATTGTTGGACTGTTTGGAAAAATTGTGTTTAATTAATCAAAAATATTTTTTGTTTGTTTAGAATATTAAGTTTGAGAGTATGTGATATTTTTTTTTTGATTTTTTTTCTTTAAGATTTTTGGTAATCTTTCTTTTTGTGTGTGCGTGTGCGTATGTTATACATGATCCTTTTTAGCCTAGATAATGATCCCTTTAATCCAGTAAAAACTTCTGGTCTTTGGTAATTTCTATCGCGAAAAACTTGCATCCAAAACAAATCGAGTTTGATAAACAAATATGGGTAGACGATGATAACAAGCAGCAAATCCAAAAGGTGGACTTTTACTAGCCAAGCTCTAGTCGGCCCAGCCCATATCGAACAAAAATGATACCAGTAATATCTCACTACTAAAATGTATGTAGCGCTCTCTATCACTGGGAATTAAGAAATCTGACTACATTGAAGTAGGTATCGGGGCACTTGGGTGTGGTAACTAGGTACCAGCACCTTGAAAACTAGCTGAAGGTCACGGCCTTGGAAATTGTGAACAAGTTGCATGCCCCTAGGTCAAAGCCATAGACCAGTGACTTGTAAAAAAGGTGGTGTCACCTAATAAATTTCTTTATGGCGCCCGAGGGATCCCGCAGGCGTAGTACGCGAACACACTTAGTATGGTGCACAAGCTCTCATGGACCATTTGGTCTAAAATTTTCTCTCAAATAATGTTGATATGTGATGGCCCTGTAAAACCAGCACAGATCTCTTGTTCTACTATTTGTAGATCGTACTTTAAAATATCACGAAAGATCAACCAATTTAGAGCAGCTTCAGGTTTTGACGATTAGTTAGGAATTTTTGCTAGATTAAATGTAGGTTGTCCCATAAAGATAGGTGATAAAGGTAAGAGGGATCATGTATAACCACAGAATAAGATCTAGGATCCTTTCACATAGAATCAGGATCGTTAAGAGAAAAAATCAAGTTCCAAAAAAGCCAAAAAGTTATAAATCATTTTTTTTTGTTGAATTGCTTTTGATTGTGTTTTTATTTTTTGCATGATAATATTTTGATCAGTTGTGGACACTTGGAACGAGATCTGCAATCCTTGTGTGTATCTGTTCAATTAGTTTTAATTATTTTCCTTAAAAATTTCATTCATTAGAAATTTTTATAGTTTTAATTTTATTTTATTTTTTTTTTATATTTTTCTTTTATATTTATGATTTTGTTTTGTTTAAATTAATTTATTTCTTCCTATAAAGGAAGGAAGTATGTCTATGGAATTTCTGCAAGTTGCCGAGGATGAAGGAGAAGAGCCAATCGAATTGCCAGTTGAGGAGGATGGTACATTGTTGCTATCAACATTACAGGCACAATTTCCGGGTGCATGTGGATTAAAATACCGTAATCCAGATTCCCGGGCAATACGTGGCGTACGCTCAAATGAGGGTCGATTCTATCCACCATCAACTGATTCAGGATGGGGTACACATATATATTTTTGTGTTTTCCCAAAAGGTATTATTTATATTATATAATAATTTGGTTCATAATATATAAAGCATAAAAAATTTATAAGTGTATTTAATTTCTTTAGAGAATAAACGTAAAAGTGATGATAATTTGGAAAATTCAACTGCTAAAACAAAACGTATTGAGACACGTTTACGTTGTACTGATTTAATTGTATTGGGCTTACCATGGAAGACATCTGAGCAAAGTTTACGTGAGCATTTTGAGGAATTTGGTGAAGTTTTAATGGCACAAGTGAAAAAAGATTTAAAATCGGGCCAATCAAAAGGTTTCGGTTTTATACGCTTTGGATCATATGAGGCACAAATGAGAGTATTAGCAACTAGACATCTTATAGATGGTCGATGGTGTGAAGTGAAAGTACCCAATTCTAAGGTATATTTATTGCTATTATTTTTTTTATTAATTAATTTTTGTACACCCAGGAGGGTATGGTACATCAAGTACCATGTAAAGTGTTTGTTGGAAGATGTACTGAAGAATTAACAGCTGATGATTTAAGAGAATATTTTACAAAATTTGGTGAAGTAACGGATGTATTTATACCAAAACCATTTCGTGCATTTAGTTTTGTTACATTTTTGGATCCAGAAGTTGCCCAATCGCTTTGTGGAGAGGATCATATTATAAAAGGTAAACTACAAATATTTTCAATATAAAAAAATAAAAAATAAATAAAAAAAATCATTTTTCCCTCCCCTCCTCCATATATAATAATATAGGTGTATCTGTCCATGTGTCAAATGCTGCACCAAAATCCGAAAGCAGCCGTAACGCAAATTATAATAATACATCTGGACCATTAGTACCACATCCACGTGGTGGCCCAAATCAAATGTCACGACAAGATAATATGCCTTATCCGCAACAGCGTGGCGGCTATCTACCAAATCCGCCAATGCAGCACAATAATGGCTGGAGTAATCAGAATCGTGGCAATTTAGATATGCCAAATTTACAGGCATTGGGTATTAATCCGCAAGGACAGAATCCATCAAATCAAGGACAAAATATGAATAATCCATTAGGCGTTGGATTAAATTTAAATACTCTACCAATGAATCCAGCTATTGTTGCTGCTGCATTAAATCAATGGAGCTTAATTGGAAATTTACAAAATCAAAATCAAGATCAGGTTTGTAAAATATAAAACAGGTGAAAAAAAAACAAATTAAGTTTTAATCTTGTTTTGTAGGGCTTTGGAGCAACTGGTGGTCCAAATTCACAGCCTGGATCATCTCAGCAAGGTGGCGGATTCCTATCATGGATGTCACAGGGCGGAGGTGGAGAAGGCCAACAGGTAAGCAGAGAGAAATTATATAGTACTAACACAAGTACTCAAATAGCACCTACAGTCCTTGTACGACTCGGGTATTGATTACATAGACACCCCAAAGTTCCATGGGCTTGGCTGTCAGTTACCACCGCTAGGCAAAACTTATAAAGGGATGCATCGTCTCCCTAAACATCCACTAACAGAATTGCCCTGAAATAGACACCTAGAAGAATTCGACGGAAATGATCAAGCAGATCGCATAGCCAAAAAAAAGCGCCTGCATCCCGTTTGCCAGTCCAGAGTCTTTCTGTGATACATCCAGTGATCAAATAAAATAGAAAAAAAAACTCCCATTCTCTACACCACACAACTTCTAATTTAAACAAAAAACACTATCGAACAACGTACCTTTAAAGAATGTCCTTCAGCTCCAGATTCGCTAGCGACATCGACTTGAGAATATTGAAAGTAACGCCTGCTCGAAATTCCTCCTCAATCGTTCTCCTAGTTTTGGGAATGCGATCCAGCATTCATTCAGGTAGTGTGCAGAAATATGTCCTTGGAAAGTTCCCTTATAAGCCAAGTGACAACGTGGCACATTGCTAAATATTTCACTCGCGAATCGCGCTTATCTCAATCATAATTACACCAGGGATCACTATATATTTTTTTTTAATTTCTTGATTGTTGATTGAAAATTGTTTATTTTATTAATATATTGTTGAATGCAGGTTTTGTTTAAGAGTCAATTATTTCGTGTCACTTGGCTTAGGGCTCCTTGTTCTATGTTTTTTTTAGTCGCTTCCATTTTTTATTCTATTCGCGTTTTTATTTCCCGAGAGCTCGATTCAAACTGTACGAACAACTTCCGTACCGGAAAGAGTATCCCGCTACCGTATACGACGGTTTAGTAAGAAATATAGTGTGTCGAGTTTCATTTTATATAAGCTAAAGTAAATCCGTCACGCGAAAGATTCAAATCCGAAACACATTGGTCAATTGTAGATTGTTGATTGAAGATTGTTGATTGAAGATTGTTGATTGTAGATTGTTGAATGTCGGGGGGTTATTGGACGGGAAAGGAAGTAACTTGAAGAAAATCTGTAAGCGGTATCATAACAAAAGCAAAAAAAATATATAAAAAAAATTATAGAATGTCTAAATCGAGTCGTTTTGTTTTGCATATTTTTAATCGCCACTGATTTTTGTTGATTTTTATAATTTCTTCGTTTTGTTGATGTTTTTGCGCTTTTCCATTTTTTCCATTGATTCATTTCGTTTTATTTTTGTTTCATAATATTTTATTAAAAATAATGTTAAGTAGTTAAAAAAATTTAAGTTAAAATGTAGAAAGGGTTGACTAAGACACACAAAAACCTAAAAATTCAATCTAAAAACAACGTTGAAAGTGATATGGGTCTATAATTAAACTAAATAAATAAACTAGGCCCTAGGTAATAAAAGAGAAGACACAACAAGATGAGCCACAATATTTTTCAAGGGAATAAGAGGTCTGAGTGTGCCATAAACAGAATAAAACAATTCGCTTTAAACTGTTTAATATTGGCTAATGTTTATTTGCGTCACTTAAAATTTAAGGCGGGATCCCAATGCATCCGCTCCGTTCCAATCCGCTAAGGGTTGTCAAAATTAAAATTCAAAGTTTGCTTACAACTTATAGCAGTTCGAAAAAGTGGTTCCAATGGTACTTATGGATCGTATCTGAGCGGATGCATTGGGATTCCGGCTTTAGAACTAATCTACCTAAAATGTGGTGTGATCATTCTAATTTTATTCATTATTTCCTTTACTTTTTTCTTCATTCTTCACTTTTCTTCACTTGATGATGATGATTGTTCTTCTCCAATGATGTACAATTTTATTTACTGTATACTGTATATCTTGTTTCTCTTTGGTTCATTTATTTTTCTTCAATTGATTCTCCTCTATTTTCATGTTTTCTTAAATTATAAAATCTAATACCTAATGTCAAAGGGCGAAAAATATAACAAGAAAATACACCTACCGCGTAGCTCCACAATTCGTTTCGCTAGGCATAATTCGAAGCAGGCGCCGCTTCAGGCTACACCCTCAATGTGGCCGAAAGTCCATAAGCGGACACTGCCTGGACCCATTCAATATCTTATAAAGATGACTGAATACTTGTTAGCGCATTCAATATCTCATGAAAATACTGAATGTACGGTTCGTCCCATGATCGGGGACGAATAGCATCGGTTCATTGAAAATGTTGCCTGTAGCAAATTTAGTTTTCACACACAATTTGTGTACAGACAAATTTCCATTTTTTTTTAAATAAACCTACTTAAATATCTAAAAAAATTCAACCAGTGACATCCTAACAAAGATTGATACTTCATAAAGACGACCCTTTGCTAGTTTGTTTTCCCCGAAATGTGCCAGCTCACATATGGCTAGCCCACAGCCCTACCACAGTTGCCTGTGTCCCCACAAAATATACGCATATATACACCAGTTAGTGCGAGATCGACGATATGCCAGTATCAATCTTATCTAATACTAATAAGCCTTGCATAGGAAAGGGACTGCCTCTCGAAAGGGTATCCGTTCGATCCTACGTCTTCACTTCGGCCCCTAGCACTCACAGTTGCTTGCAAGTTGACGTCCAGCCTGAGCTCCGCTAAGCTCGACCCCTCACAAACGAGTTAACGCCCCGAGACGCTAAAACGATGGTGTGACCATCCAGTATCAGGCAGATAAGTGACATCCGTATAACGCGCCACTCGATATACAGATGGCAGCTTTCATACCCACTAAAGTGATTGCTAAAAATCGGGGGAGACCCGCGACTTGAGCCGCCTGGCAACTGCAGCAAAGTAACTGTCCGCTATAATTGGCCAAAGCTACAAACTACCCTGAAAGAAATGTTTATATATTTTTTTCTGTGGAAAGATACATCCTGAAGCTAAACTAAACTATTATATGATCCATAAAAAACTTAAATCTATTTGACCATCTCGCGATCTAAATGTCTAACAAAAATATGGGTATAGAAATAATGGTACTCACCGCCTTTCCCGAATCCAAAACCCCTATCGAAGACCTACACTCACACACAAACACTAGCACTTTTTATTCACTAACTGAAAAAAAGAAAGAAAAAACATAGTTAGTTATCGGAGAATCTCAATCAGTTTGAAGAAATGGTCAAAATATTTAAAAGAGGGTACTTACCACTAAAATATGTTTTCAAAAAATCTGCTTAACATTTCAAAATACTCCAAAGCTCCTCTCGTTGTTGAAGGTTGTGCTGATCGGTCTAGCTGCAGTGTTGGTTGCCAACGGACTTCGTACGGAACGGCAGTTTAAACTATTAAAAATACATAAAAATATTGTTTAATATTTATCCACTGTCAATCGTAATATGATTCAAGTAATAAATAAGTAAAATGAGAATCAAAGGTATCATATACTAACAATATCAACCTGCCACCCTCTACCCTAGTTCTAGATAAAGTATCATATTAATATATGGATTCTTAACAAGAATTAGGGCAACGATAAAAATTACAAATTACACCAACGTTTAAAAAAGCAATTTTAACTGTGCTATGGGAGACTTTATCGCAATGATTTATGTTTGAATAGCAAATCTTCTCCCTTAATAATAATAAATCCCGCTAATATTAAATTAAGAACACATTTGAATAATTTAAGAAATACATAAGAGGAAAAACTTACAGCCAAACATTTCACAAATTAATATAAATTTTTCTTGTAATGCAAATGGCGTCGTCGTGGCATTCACATATTACGAGAATTTTATTTTCATGTTTTTCCATGTTGATATCTTTGTACCCTTTCATTTTCTTGCATAATTCTATAGAAAAATAATTATTTAATTAATATTCATTATTAATTTAAATAAAACCACAGTTTTTACCTATTAAAATAGCAGCTGAATATGCTCCAGTTGAACGTGATAATTTTCGTCCATGGTGTCATGTTTAAAATAATGACAGTTCGTTCAGTAACGAGTTTCTTCGTTATTTTCTTCGGGAATTTTATTAAAATAATTATTATTTTGAAATATTTTCACCAGTTAGAGAAACTATTAAGTAAATTTAATTGAAATAATATTTTCTATAATATAGTTACGAGTGGAATTAATTTAATTATTCTAGCTTTAGTGGAAATTTGAGGATTTTAAAAATAAACTGAAAAGGTAAATTTCTTGGGAACTCGATGTATTGTATACATGAACCAATCCAACTTACTTTTCTGCAATGGAGAAAAAAACCCGGGAATAGTTTTCGTTAAATTACACTATTAAACCGTTTAAATTTCTACTACTATTACTAAACCTATCACCAATTATTTAAGACTAATTAATATCACATATTACAAAATTATGCACGCTCTAAAATATGATAAAATTAAAGTTTTCCCCGCACTACATTTTCACTTTTTATTACCTTATCACAATTTCGTTAATAACCACACACTTTTTACTTTTGGAATTTAGATGGCGTTAGCGTTATTTGTGCAATTTTAAAAGTTTATTTTATTGATATTTATTAAATTAATCAATAAAAATATGGTTAAATTATGTTTTTTACTAATTAAAAATATTATAGATTATATAAATAATAAGTATTTAATAATAATAAGCTGAATAACGATTATTGATGATAAATGCAAAACGGGTCTAAAAAATGAGTTTTTATCGTTACGATTCGTGTGTATTTTTTTGAGATTTTCCTACCCAAAATAGCATCTCTAAACTGTCCGTGCTGTTGTTAGATTCAATTAAATGCGTCTTATCTTACAACTTAGCCTCCACAAATTAATTTTGACAATAAAAACCAATCACAGAAGGGAACTGCAGGATGGATCCGATAAGATTTCATACTGAAAAATTGCATGGTTTTAGGAGCCTAATAATCACGTTTTCATAATTTCAAAAGTTTCTTTTATTGATATTTATTAAATTAACCAATAAAAATATAGTTAAATTATGTTTTTTAGTAATTAAAAATATTATAGAACATATAAAAAATAAGTATTTTATAGTAATAGGCTTAATAACGATTATTGATGATCACGCAAAATCAGCCTGAGTTTTTATAATTACGATTCTTCTGCATTTATTTGAGATTTTAGGAATTAAAATTTTTGGTTTTTTGATTGTTTCTTTAATTTACCTAGCTAATTTAACTTATTTAGGGTTTATTTAAGTGAATTTATGTATTTTGTAAAGTTTGGCAGTATATTCTTGTTTTGGGGAAGTTTTTTTTGCTTAATACTGAATATAAACAGCTAAACTTCAAGACTTCAAAATAGATTTGCTAAAAAATACCATAATATTATTCCGAGAGAGCCCTTTTTTGGATGGGAAATTGTTAAGCACATTCCAGGGAGTCTGTAAATTAAATTGCAGCCCGGAACTCGAAGTATATCCAGAGATAATGGGCGTTCTAAAGCCCCGTCCGGGGGAAATCACAAACGGGCTCATAACAACCGAACACGTTAGAATTTTCCGGAAAACTCAATAGATCTGGACTCAGGCAAGTGAGCCCTTTCCAACGAGCCATCACCCGTCAAAAAGTGCCAAGGGCTTTGGAGCGAGTTTCCGAAAGATCTGAAGCAGCCCTTGAACACGTTGGAATTTTCCGGGAAATTTAATTGATCTAAAGAGTTTTCTTGGAAAGGGCTCGCCCTCCTGAATCCATAAATGTCCGGATTTTCCGGATATTCTTACGTTTTCTTACTTTTGCCATTTTTAACCCTTTTCCTTAAATCGTGCTCCGATTTATCGAGTGTCGCCTCGTTGGAAAGGGCTCGCCCTCCTGAATCCATAAATGTCCAGCTTTTCCGGATATTGCAGCGTTTTCTTACTTTTGCCATTTATAGCCCTTTTCCTTAAATCGTGCTCCGATTTTGGCGAGTGGCACCTCGTTGGAAAGGGCTCGCCCTCCTGAATCCATAAATGTCCAGCTTTTCCGGATATTGCAGCGTTTTCTTACTTTTGCCATTTATAGCCCTTTTCCTTAAATCGTGCTCCGATTTTGGCGAGTGGCACCTCGTTGGAAAGGGCTCGCCCTCCTGAATCCATAAATATCCAGCTTTTCCGGATATTCCAGCGTTTTCTTGCTATTGCCATTTTTAGCCCTTATCCTTTAAGCGTGCTCCGATTTTGGCGAGTGGCACCTCGTTGGAAAGGGCTCGCCCTCCTGAATCCATAAATATCCAGCTTTTCCGGATATTCCAAAGTTTTCTTGCATTTGCCATTTTCAGCCCTTTTCCTTAAATCGTGCTCCGATTTTGGCGAGTGGCACCTCATTGGAAAGGGCTCGTCCTCCAGAATCCATAAATGTCCAGCTTTTTCGGATATTCCAGCGTTTTCTTGCTTTTGCCATTTTTAGCCCTTTTCCTTAAATCGTGCTCCGATTTTGGCGAGTGGCACCTCGTTGGAAAGGGCTCGCCCTCCTGAATCCATAAATGTCCAGCTTTTCCGGATATTCCAGCGTTTTCTTGCATTTGCCATTTTCAGCCCTTTTCCTTAAATCGTGCTTTGATTTTGGCGAGTGGCACCTCGTTGGAAAGGGCTCGCCCTCCTGAATCCATAAATGTTCAGCTTTTCCGGATATACAAGGGTTTTCTTGCATTTGCCATTTTTAGCCCTTTTCCTTAAATCGTGCTCCGATTTTGGCGAGTGGCACCTCGTTGGAAAGGGCGCGCCCTCCTGAATTCATAAATGTCCAGCTTTTCCGGATATTCCAGCGTTTTCTTGCATTTGCCATTTTCAGCCCTTTTCCTTAAATCGTGCTCCGATTTTGGCGAGTGGCACCTCGTTGGAAAGGGCTCGCCCTCCTGAATCCATAAATGTCCAGCTTTTCCGGATATTCCAGCGTTTTCTTGCATTTGCCATTTTTAGCCCTTTTCCTTTAATCGTGCTCCGATTTTGACGAGTGGCACCTCATTGGAAAGGGCTCGCCCTCCTGAATCCATAAATGTCCAGCTTTTCCGGATATTCCAGCGTTTTCTTGCATTTGCCATTTTCAGCCCTTTTCCTTAAATCGTGCTCCGATTTTAACGAGTGGCACCTCGTTGGAAAGGGCTCGCCCTCCTGAATCCATAAATGTCCAGCTTTTCCGGATATTCCAGCGTTTTCTTGCATTTGCCATTTTCAGCCCTTTTCCTTAAATCGTGCTCCGATTTTGGCGAGTGGCACCTTGTTGGAAAGGGCTCGCCCTCCTGAATCCATAAATGTCCAGCTTTTCCGGATATTCCAGCGTTTTCTTGCTTTTGCCATTTTTAGCCCTTTTCCTTTAACCGTGCTCCGATTTTAATGAGTGGCACCTCATTGGAAAGGGCTCGCCCTCCTGAATCCATAAATGTCCAGCTTTTCCGGATATACAAGGGTTTTCTTGCATTTGCCATTTTCAGCCCTTTTCCTTAAATCGTGCTCCGATTTTGGCGAGTGGCACCTCGTTGGAAAGGGCTCGCCCTCCTGAATCCATAAATGTCCAGCTTTTCCGGATATTCCAGCGTTTTCTTGCATTTGCCATTTTCAGCCCTTTTCCTTAAATCGTGCTCCGATTTTGGCGAGTGGCACCTCGTTGGAAAGGGCTCGCCCTCCTGAATCCATAAATGTCCAGCTTTTCCGGATATTCCAGCGTTTTCTTGCATTTGCCATTTTTAGCCCTTTTCCTTTAATCGTGCTCCGATTTTGACGAGTGGCACCTCATTGGAAAGGGCTCGCCCTCCTGAATCCATAAATGTCCAGCTTTTCCGGATATTCCAGCGTTTTCTTGCATTTGCCATTTTCAGCCCTTATCCTTAAATCGTGCTCCGATTTAAACGAGTGGCACCTCGTTGGAAAGGGCTCGCCCTCCTGAATCCATAAATGTCCAGCTTTTCCGTATATTCCAGCGTTTTCTTGCATTTGCCATTTTCAGCCCTTTTCCTTAAATCGTGCTCCGATTTTGGCGAGTGGCACCTTGTTGGAAAGGGCTCGCCCTCCTGAATCCATAAATGTCCAGCTTTTCCGGATATTCCAGCGTTTTCTTGCTTTTGCCATTTTTAGCCCTTTTCCTTTAACCGTGCTCCGATTTTAATGAGTGGCACCTCATTGGAAAGGGCTCGCCCTCCTGAATCCATAAATGTCCAGCTTTTCCGGATATACAAGGGTTTTCTTGCATTTGCCATTTTTAGCCCTTTTCCTTAAATCGTGCTCCGATTTTGGCGAGTGGCACCTCGTTGGAAAGGGCTCGCCCTTCTGAATCCATAAATGTCCAGCTTTTCCGGATATTCCAGCGTTTTCTTGCATTTGCCATTTTCAGCCCTTTTCCTTAAATCGTGCTCCGATTTTGGCGAGTGGCACCTCGTTGGAAAGGGCTCGCCCTCCTGAATCCATAAATGTCCAGCTTTTCCGGATATTCCAGCGTTTTCTTGCATTTGCCATTTTCAGCCCTTTTCTTTAAATCGTGCTCCGATTTTGGCGAGTGGCACCTTGTTGGAAAGGGCTCGCACTCCTGAATCCATAAATGTCCAGCTTTTCCGGATATTCCAGCGTTTTCTTGCATTTGCCATTTTCAGCCCTTTTCCTTAAATCGTGCTCCGATTTTGGCGAGTGGCACCTTGTTGGAAAGGGCTCGCCCTCCTGAATCCATAAATGTCCAGCTTTTCCGGATATACAAGGGTTTTCTTGCATTTGCCATTTTCAGCCCTTTTCCTTAAATCGTGCTCCGATTTTGGCGAGTGGCACCTCGTTGGAAAGGGCTCGCCCTCCTGAATCCATAAATGTCCAGCTTTTCCGGATATTCCAGCGTTTTCTTGCATTTGCCATTTTCAGCCCTTTTCCTTAAATCGTGCTCCGATTTTGGCGAGTGGCACCTCGTTGGAAAGGGCTCGCCCTCCTGAATCCATAAATGTCCAGCTTTTCCGGATATTCCAGCGTTTTCTTGCATTTGCCATTTTTAGCCCTTTTCCTTTAATCGTGCTCCGATTTTGACGAGTGGCACCTCATTGGAAAGGGCTCGCCCTCCTGAATCCATAAATGTCCAGCTTTTCCGGATATTCCAGCGTTTTCTTGCATTTGCCATTTTCAGCCCTTATCCTTAAATCGTGCTCCGATTTTAACGAGTGGCACCTCGTTGGAAAGGGCTCGCCCTCCTGAATCCATAAATGTCCAGCTTTTCCGTATATTCCAGCGTTTTCTTGCATTTGCCATTTTCAGCCCTTTTCCTTAAATCGTGCTCCGATTTTGGCGAGTGGCACCTTGTTGGAAAGGGCTCGCCCTCCTGAATCCATAAATGTCCAGCTTTTCCGGATATTCCAGCGTTTTCTTGCTTTTGCCATTTTTAGCCCTTTTCCTTTAACCGTGCTCCGATTTTAATGAGTGGCACCTCATTGGAAAGGGCTCGCCCTCCTGAATCCATAAATGTCCAGCTTTTCCGGATATACAAGGGTTTTCTTGCATTTGCCATTTTTAGCCCTTTTCCTTAAATCGTGCTCCGATTTTGGCGAGTGGCACCTCGTTGGAAAGGGCTCGCCCTTCTGAATCCATAAATGTCCAGCTTTTCCGGATATTCCAGCGTTTTCTTGCATTTGCCATTTTCAGCCCTTTTCCTTAAATCGTGCTCCGATTTTGGCGAGTGGCACCTCGTTGGAAAGGGCTCGCCCTCCTGAATCCATAAATGTCCAGCTTTTCCGGATATTCCAGCGTTTTCTTGCATTTGCCATTTTCAGCCCTTTTCTTTAAATCGTGCTCCGATTTTGGCGAGTGGCACCTTGTTGGAAAGGGCTCGCACTCCTGAATCCATAAATGTCCAGCTTTTCCGGATATTCCAGCGTTTTCTTGCATTTGCCATTTTCAGCCCTTTTCCTTAAATCGTGCTCCGATTTTGGCGAGTGGCACCTTGTTGGAAAGGGCTCGCCCTCCTGAATCCATAAATGTCCAGCTTTTCCGGATATTCCAGCGTTTTCTTCCTTTTGCCATTTTTAGCCCTTTTCCTTTAAGCGTGCTCCGATTTTAATAAGTGACACCTCATTGGAAAGCGCTCGCCCTCCTGAATCCATAAATGTCCAGATTTTCCGGATATTCCAGCGTTTTCTTGCTTTTGCCATTTTTAGCCTTTTTCCTTAAATCGTGCTCCGATTTTGGCGAGTGGCACCTCGTTGGAAAGGGCTCGCCCTCCTGAATCCATAAATGTCCAGCTTTTCCGGATATTCCAGCGTTTTCTTGCATTTGCCATTTTCAGCCCTTTTCCTTAAATCGTGCTCCGATTTTGGCGAGTGGCACCTCGTTGGAAAGGGCTCGCCCTCCTGAATCCATAAATGTCCAGCTTTTCCGAATATTCCAGCGTTTTCTTGCATTTGCCATTTTCACGCCCTTTTCCTTAAATCGTGCTCCGATTTTAATGAGTGGCACCTCATTGGAAAGGGCTCGCCCTCCTGAATCCATAAATGTCCAGATTTTCCGGATATTCCAGCGTTTTCTTGCTTTTGCCTTTTCGAGCCCTTTCCCTTAAAGTTTATATTCCGTTTTAAGCAAAAAAACTTGTCCCCAAAACAAGAAAATACTGCCAAATTTTAGAAAATACATAAATTCACTCACATAAACCCTTAATACCGTAAATTAACTGCTTAAATTAAAGTAATCACAAAAAAACGAAAAGTTCCAATTCAATGAATCTCAAAAAAATGCACAAGAATCGTGACCATAAAAACTCAGTTCTTAGGCTGTTTTTGCGTTATCAATAAATAATCGTTATTACGCATACTGTTGTTAAATACTTATTATTTATATGTTCTATAATATTTCTTATTACTAAAAAACATAATTTAACCATATTTTTATTGGTTAATTTAATAAATATCAATAAAATAAACTTTTGAAATTATGAAACGTGATTATTACGCTCCTAAAACTATGCAATTTTTCAGTGTGAAATCTTATCGTATCCATCCTGCAGTACAAGTCTGTGATTGGTTTTTATTGTCAAAATTAACTTGAGGAACTTAGCCTCCGTAAGATAAGACGCCCTTAATTGAAGCTAACAACATTGGCGAACAGTTTAGAGGATTTTGCTGGATAGTTAAGCTAATTGTAATCGAAATATAATCAATTAATTAGGAAAATATTTTATTAGCACAACCTCCATAGTTGATATAAAATTATAGAGGCGCGAATTTCTCGGGTTCGAGTCTTGCTGGTGGCGGTTGCATTTATCTAATTTTTTTTTTTGTAAAATTTTGAAAATTTCAGACTTTTGATCAAAATTATATTTTTTGTCCATAAAAAAGGGACAAACTATCAATCTTGACGATCAATTGAAACATTAAATACAAGAAGAAAGCAATGTCTTATTTTCTTACATGGGACGAATTTTATTTTTCCAACCAATCAACCAAAATAGGATGGATTCGGGAGGACGAGCCCTTTCCAACGAGGCGCCACTCGTCAAATCGGAGCACGATTTAAGGAAAAGGGCTAAAAATGGCAAATGCAAGAAAACGCTGCAATAGCCGGAAAATCTGGACATTTATGGATTCGGGAGGACGAGCCCTTTCCAACGAGGCGCCACTCGTCAAATCGGAGCACGATTAAAGGAAAAGGGCTAAAAATGGCAAAAGTAAGAAAACGCTGGAATATCCGGAAAAGCTGGACATTTATTTATTCAGGAGGACGAGCCCTTTCCAAGAAAACTCTTTAAATCAATTGAAATTTCCGGGAAATTCCAACGAGTTCCAGGGCTACTTATGATCTTTCGGAAAATCGCTCAAAATTCCTTGGCACTTTGAACGAGTGATAGCTTGTTGGAAAGGGTTCGCTTGCCTTAGTTTTCCGGAAAATTACAACGTGTTCGGTAGTTATGAGCCCTTTTGTGATTGCCCCAGGAAGGACCTTAAAACGCCCATTATCTCTGTATATACTTAGAATTCCAGGATGAAATTTTATTTACAGACTCCTTGGAATGTGCTTAACAATTTCCCATCCAAAAAAGATCTGCCTCGGAATAATATTATGGTATTTTTTTAGCAAATCTATTTTTAAATCCTGTAGTTTAGCTGTTTATATTCAATTTTAACCAAAAAACATATCCCCAAAACCAAAAATTACTACCAAATTTTATAAAATACATAAATTCACTTAAATAAACCCAAAATACATTAAATTAACCACTTAAATTAAAGAAATCACAAAAAAACGAAAAATTCCAATTAATGAAATCCCAAAAAATGCAGAAGAATCGTAACGATAAAAACTCAGTTTTTAGGCCGATTTCGCGTTATCATCAATAATCGTTATTAAGCCTATTATTATTAAATACTTATTTTTTATATGTTTTCCAATTTTTTTCATGACTAAAAAACATAATTTAACCATATTTTTATTGGTTAATTTAATAAATATCAATAAAATAAACTTTTGAAATTGCACAAATATCATTAACGCCATCTAAATTCGAAAGTGTAAAGTGTGTTTTTATCAAATATTTTGCGCCTGTTGGTAGGTAATATTTTTTTTTGACAGTTGGATTTTGTAATTTTTGAAATTAGCCGCGTTTGAAAGGAAACTCGTTCTATCAAGGCATAGACGTGATTTATCTGATCCAAATTAGTTGAAAGATGCAAGGAAATCGAATTGTTTTCCGTCATATCCTACTCAAGACATTTAATAAACTGGATTTCAGGGGTGTATGTATGCTGGCTTCCGAGGCAATTGCGCCGGAATTGATAAATTTATTGAGCTGTGCAACTAAATAAATAATATTTTGTCTTATCCCCTCCATCTGCCCTGCCTGGTGTGCCGTTAGTACATACATCTGAAAGTCAGCAGAAAATCGTGTTGAGGTAGAATTTAATCGGTTAAAAAATCTAAAATCAATGCGTACCGGACTCGGGCTCTGTGTACAGTATGTATGTTGGCTCTGGGTTGATACCTTCAGGGAAATCTGATTGCATTCCTTCAACAGACGAACGAGGCATACTACAGCGACAGGGTTTTTTATGGTGATCCTCGTCAATTGTTAATACCCTAATGAGTCATCGTGCTAGAATAATTTTATGTAATATTAAATAATTTATTAATTTATATAATTTTAGGGAAACAATCAGCCATGGTCACGGCAACCAAGTGGCGGTACAGCACCTCAAGGACCGGAAAATAAAACGAATTTTCTTTAAATAAAATTCAGGCAGACTTTTCTAAAAACAAAAAAAAAACAAAAAAATATGAAAACAAAACAAAAATATAAAATTAACTACCAAAACCTAGTATCCAACAACAACAAAATAAAACAACTACAAAAAATATAAAAATAAAAACACTTTTTTTGTTTCTATTGATTATATTTGCTATTATTAATTATTGAAGATAAAAAAAACATGCCGTGATTTGTTTTCTTTAATTTTGTTTTAAAATTTTTAACTTTTTATAAATATATATTTATACATATATATTTTATTTGTATTCATTTTTTTTTTAAATCATAAAATTTGTTTTTATAGAAACAAAAATAATTTTTTTTTCTTCTGAACATAATTCTTGTTAAATGTGTGGTGATTCAATAACGAAATTTGTATGGATTTTTTTTTTATTTTTTAGTATATATATATACAATTATATATAAAAGCAGAAAATTTTACGAAGTTTGTGAATGAATATTTTTTTCTCTTTATTTTCTATCTTTCTTAAGAAATAATTACAAAAATATAAAAAAAAAACATCAAAACATCAAAGACAAATTATAAAAAAAAACGTAAATTGAGAATTTTTTGCTTATTTTTAATAAAAAAAATTTCATTTGTTATTATTAAAAAAAAAAAAATAGTCTCTCACTTTGTGTGTGGTGGATCCATTTCTCATAATTTAAATTTAAAATATAAAAATCTTTTTTCGACTTATAAGTTAAAATGTTTTTTTTTTTTAAATTATATTTTGAATGATAAAACTTTTTTCACTGTAAAATTTTTTTTTAAGTAAAATGATGAAGAACGAAATTTGTGAATAATGCGCTATGTTTATAAATAATATTGATGCAGGAACAAAAGAGTAAAAAAAAAACAAAAAACAAAAAAAGAAGAAATAATTTTTAACAATTTGTTTTAACACAAAAAAAACGTTTTTTTTTGTTTTTTTTTTAAGTTTGTGTCAAAAGCGAAATGATTTTCTTTTTATATTTTGTTTGTTTGTTTTATTATTATTATTATTATTAGTTTGATAATATATATACATTTTTGTGCTAGAATGGTAAATGCTGTAAGAATATATACAACTGAAGTTTGATGAAAATAATAATAAAAAAAAAAGTGAAAAAAAAATGAAAAAAACAATGAAAGTAACATACTTAAAAGAATTTTATTTATATCATTATTTTAAATCCACAGCTCTATTTACGCGAGTTTTATTTTTTATGTGCTGTTTGCATCGGAGTTCAAAACTGGCCCAAGTCATACCAACCTTATCCTTTCCAGGAAGGAGATTGACGGTCGTGTCTTTCCTAGCCAGTTCGTCAGCTTTACAATTTCCCTCTATATTTCGGTGACCGGGCACCCATACGAGGAGGGTCCTCAACTGCTGAGCCATCTCTTTAAGAGATCTGCGGCATTCATAGATAATTCTAGAGCTTATAGTGCAAGAACGCAGGGCTTTTAGAGCAGCCTCATTATGGGTGATTTACAAAATGCATCACTGCGGTATCACTGCAGATTCAGCAATTGGAAGTTTGTAGCTGAATTCTGCAGTGATACCGCAGTGATGCATTTTGGAACTCATCCTATCTGAAAAGATGTAGACAGTTCGATTCATATTGCCTTGCCGATTGATTTGTCGAACAGCTTCATGTATTTTTTTTATGTGGAAGACTAGAGCTTAGAGAAGAAGAAAGAGGAATGAGGGAAGAAGAAAGAAGGTGGGAAAGGCAAAGGACCGTGGTGCTACCGGGATTCGAATCCGGGACCTCTGGGATGGTAGCCAGGTGCCTTACTTCCGCTTGGTATGCACTGCGCAGTGATCGGGTAGTCGGGAGGAGACTTCAATCCCAAGCACCGGGGAAAATACAAAATTCTAAGGGCTACGTTGGTTGCGCTTTCCCTTGCCACAAGATTCAAAGGAGGTAGGTATAACATAGCATCTGTAAATGTAGAGTGAAGTGCTCCTGTTATGCATAACTCCGCACATCTTTGTACTTTCTGTAGTTTGTTTAGCAACGGTTGACCTACTCAAGGTTGGCCACCATAATCAGACCCCGTATGGGAATCAAGGACTCTATCAGGAGATACCCAGATGGCTTAATGGATACGCGCTGGATCTAGTACTCTAATAAATACGTTTTAAAATAGAAACGGGAATAGATTTTATACGGAACAACCAAGAACTGAACTTTTGTCTGTTTTTGCTTTATCAAATCAATATTAAAAAGGATTAAAAAACACATATATTTTCTACTGTGACCTGGCAACAATATTTCGATTCGATTTTGGCGTTTTTGGCTTTTGATCATTTATTACTTTCTCTCTCTCTCTCTCTCTTCTTTCTGTCTCTCTGTGTATCTTTCGTTCTTTCATTCTACAACAAAAAAAAATGATATTTGGCAAAGCAACACGCTATATTAAATATTCAATGCGCATATTTCTTTTAGATGACGTCACAACCTGACAAGATTTTGCGCCGTAGCAAATAAAAATATTGACACCCCCCCCCCCCCTTTCCGCGAATTGAAAAAAGAGAGAGGGAAAGAAATATAAAATTTTTTTTTGTAATACTGGCGTACAAAAATTGGTAAAAGAAAATAGAGAAAGAGAAACAGAGACAGACTGTTTTTTATTTAAGGTGGTAGAGGGGGGGTTTAGGTTGGAGAATACTTCAAATATAGTAGGATACCCTTGTTAACCCTCTGGCAGTATCCAAAATCATATGTAGGAAATGTTGTGTGTTTTTTTGTAACTACTCTGTTCTTGTCTCTTTTTCACCCCCCCTCCCCTACCCTCCGTCAAGGAAATGTTTTATATCCTATACTGGGTAAGGACATTCTTTTTGGGGTAAAAATTCGTCATCCCCAATAATAAAGGGTAATGTACAGATATGTATGTACATTGCACATATTTGTGTCCTAGATAGTAAGGACATCTATTGCAATTACCTAACAACAATTCGAAAAGGTATATATATATAGGGGGGGGGGACTCTGTGGATGAAGTGGAAATAGAAAAGGAGTGTGAGATTGGTGGTAGTACCCGCGAAACATAGCAGTTGATACCTTGTAATGCCGTGGGGCTAGTTAAGGGGTGTACAGGGGGTGGGGTTCAGGAAGCTCGGGTTCTTCTGCAGCCAGACTAATGATAGGGGAATGGGGGTACACAGTAAAGTAGACAAATCGTATACAATAATTCGTTTCAAAAGTGTTTAAACAATAAAGGAATGAATTTTTGAAAAAAAAAAAAACAAATCTCACAGAGTATGCATGTATAGTATATGTGTATTGAGGACAATATTATATGTTTGAAGCAGACTATTGTCATGCGTTTTGTTGGGCAAATGAATAACAACACTGAACTGACAATAATCACACACAAGACCAATGACAAAAAAAATAGAAAAAAATCGTCCTTGTTTATATTTTTATCCTTTTTTTTAGTCCAGTCAACTTTCCGGCCAACATTTCACACACACACACCCATAAACCCGGAAGTTAACTTAATTTACATTTGGATTTTTTCCTTTTTTTTACATTTTTCTTTAATTATATTTTTTTTTATTTTTTTTTTTGTGTAGTTAAAATGGGGTGAATGGGTGGCTGAAGGAGGGATTCCAGAACGGGCGATCAACCATATATAGGGGCTTGTACTAGAAAATATAGGGAACTGGTGGTGGATGAAGTGGGCATTTTCCTGCATTAAAACTGATGTAATCTTAGTGTCCTAGATTTTTGTGCAATAGGAATTTTTTGTTGTTGTTGCATTGTTTTATAAAACGTAAAGAGAGAGAATGATGTATATAGAGCATATTTTGAATGTACATATATAGGATGACAGGGGGGGGGGTAAGACAGGACTATAAGGGTAAGACATAATTTATAAGAGAATAGCTGTTGCAAAAGTCGAGGGTGTATAAGGATTGAATAAACGAGAATAAAGAGAGTTTAACTCATAGAAAATAGGACAATTTTGATATCTCATAGAAAAACAGATATAATTATTGGGTTAATATATATAGTATAGAGTATATTTCAGGTGTATACAACTCTGATTAACCACACGTACATGGTGTATAAAAGCCGAAAAAAAAACATTTCTAAAAGCGCACGGTAACAGTTAGCAACTTGTTCTATTAAAGAAAATAGACAAAAAAAACTGCGGAAATCAGAAATAGGTTATTGAAATAGGTTTGTGTATATTTTATATGTACAATTCATATATATATATACAAATCGATTTACGTTCTATGATGACTACTTAAAACTCTTATAAGGGATTAGAGGAATTTTTTTTCATATTTTTGTACTGTATTGTTTTGTGTAATGGGGGGAACATGTTTTTTTTAGCTTTTTAGCTGTAAAAATGGATTTATTATAGTTATGATGTAAGTTTATGTCATATAGAATTGATTTCTGATAATCTGAATTGAATCTTTTCATTGGCAATGGTTTGCCCCCTTAAAAAACAAAAAAAAAACGAACAACAAAGCCTTGACATAATTTTATTTTTATAATACATAATACATGTTTTTTTAAAAAAAAATTATTACTTTGTTTTATTACCCTTTTATTACATCATCATCATGCTTTTTTTTAATATTTTTATTATCTGGCTTAAGTAACGGATAGTAATCATATTTTCATCTTCAATGAATTTGATTTCTTTGTTTTATTACCCTTTTATTACCTCTGTTATTTACCATTTAATTCTTGGTAATAACTTTATTATGTTGTTTAGGCACCCATTTATTATCTATGGAAAAAAACATGTTTTTTAAAAAAAATTATTACTTTGTTTAATTACCCTTTTATTACCACTGGTCATCATCATGTTTTTTTTAATAATTTTATTATCTGGCTTAAGTAACGTATAGTAATCATATTTTCTTCTTCAATGAATTTGATTTCTTTGTTTGATTACTCTTTTATTACGTCTGTTATTTACCATTTAATTCTTGGTAATAACTTTATTATGTTGTTTAGGTACCCATTTATTATCTATGACAAAAAAAACATGTTTTTTTAAAGAAATTTTATTACTTTGTTTTATTACCTTTTTATTACCACTGGTCATTATAATGCTTTTTTTAAAAACAAATTTATTATTTGGTTTTAGTAACGAGTAATCACATTTTTTTTTCTAAAGAAATTGTATTATTTTGTTTTATTACCCTTTTATTACCTCAGTTTCTACGGCAACGCCTAGTCTCACTGGTCTAAGTGAATGAGTATACGTAACATTAATGGAAAAGATATGACTCCAGACGCAAGACGCCATATAACCTCAAAATAATAGCGGGAGGGCGTGGGGGCAGACTTTAATGCATATGGGCTGTGTGAATTGGACACAGCCCCGACATATAAAAAGGCAAAGGGGTGCATTCTAGTGGGATATGTGTATTCCATGGAAGCCATATAGACAGGCGGCCGCACATATTCTCTGCTGCTTGAGCAATGTAATAATATTCTCGCGCCGCTGTGTCGTAGGAGTTTTAATTATATATATATATACAATACATATATACTAATACTTCTTTTTGAAAATCCTCGTAAAAAAATATTACATAAAAATCTGGCAAGGCTCTGATACCTGGGCCATTTATATCATTCCCTTTCAACAATTTTACTCAACAAAAATCCTCTTTGAACTTCCTTTACCCAATTTCAACCCCGCGTGTCTGTTCCCCCTCGTTCTGTGTTTGGCTGTGGCCCATACAATTCATTCTAGCGCACACGGGAAAATTTTTTTTTTCTTTTTCAACCTACTTTGATTATCCATCCCCTGTTCTCAACACCCCCATCCATCAACACCAACAACAAATTTTTTTTTGTGTAAGGGGGGGGGGTGGAAACAAATTTTCTTGTTCTACCTCTGCAGGGCTTAAATGTCAGCTAACACGTCACGAAAACTTATACCCAGCCCCCAACCCAGTAACCGCCACCCCCGCTATCATCCCTGACTGACATAACAGTAGTAAAGTATAGAGGAAGGTTGCACATAGAAAAATAAAATGAAATCAAAAAAAAAACAAAAAAAAAAATTAAAAGAAAAAGAAAAACGCCAAGCAGGAAAAAATTATTGTATGTATAAAGGGTGGGTATAGGGTTGATATGGCATGTGGTGATATTAATTTTTTAAATTGAAATTAATACGAATATGAAAAATTAATACGAAATATAAAAATTGTTATAACAAGGGATTTTCGTTCATTCATGGTATTAATAATATCCTTTGTTACTAACCCAGCAAAGAAAAGGGACATTGACAGAAATTTTAATACTACAAAAAAAAACCTTGCACAACCTTAAAAACTGGGTGAAATTCTTCTTGGTTATTAGGTAACCCTCTATATATACATAGAATAAAACATTTACCCATCTAAACCCCCTCCCTAACCCGGCCATCCTTACGTCACGAGTGAGTTTTGTAACCTATAATCATATTGTGCATGTGTATGTGTGTATTTTATATTTAGAAAAGCGCATTGCCAAAAAGGATATACTCAATGTAGCAGCATACCTTTCGGCGCCAGTTTTATTCTCTTTCTTGATTTTTCTCTTTCTCTATCTCTCTTTCTCTTTCTCTCTCGTTTTCTTTATTTTTCTTTATAATTTTCTCTCTATTATATTTTATTTGGGGTTTTTTTTGTTTTGTTTTTGTTTTTTGTTTTTTTGAAAAAAAAGGAAGAAGGATAAAACAAGATAACCACACAAAGTTATATAGTTCGTAAAAGTGTTGGGTATTTTATAATAATAATCATAATATTAATAATAATAATAAAAATAGTAATAGTAAAAAAATATGCACGTTTAAAGAGTAAATCCGCTCACAAAATATATATATACATATACATATATAGTGTGTAATCGATAATAATCGGCCTCCTTTTGATTCGGGTTAAAAAATTTAATTGATACAAAAATCCAAAAAACGGAGACACACAAAAAAACAAAAATAATAAAAACATTTACATTTTTATTTTTAAATCAAAATTCTTACGTAAAATTAAATGTAATTTAAAAATTAAAGAAAAATTTAAAATAAACAGAAAAAATTTAGTGTTGAAAAGTTAATTTTATTTTAGTTGAAGAGGGGATGGAAACAGAAAAATATAAATTTAAATTAAGTTTAAATAAAAAAAAAATAACGAAAATATTTGGAATAACTATTCAAGCTAAATAATAAACTGAGGGAATTAGAGAGAACGAAAAAAGTAGATTCTTAACAGTTATCCTTTTATTTTTTAAGTTTCCTTTTTTTATAGTTTTTTTTTTAATTTTTTTTTATTTAATTTTTTTTTATTTTATAATAAAAAGAGAGCATTTTTATTAGTTATAGATACATCCGCATATAGCGATGAGAGAAAAAGGAGGAAGAAAGAGAGGAAAATGATGAGGATTGTTGAAACATTAAAATTTTTGTGTATAGATTTTTGTTTAGAATTTAATTTTTGAAATTTTTGTTAAAAAAAGAGATTTTTTTTTGTTGTTGAAAACTATTATCAATTTTTTTTGTTATGTATTTATATACAGAATATATCTATTCAATATTTTTATGTTTAAATAGGGTATTTTCGATCCCCTATGTGACGACATATTCATAATAAAAAAAAAGAATATACTATAATATTTATGGTATATATATTTATATATATATAAAGAATAGGATAAAGATAGAGACAAACATATTATATAAGAAAGAGATATACATATAATATACTGAAGTAGATTCTTGCGCTATAGAGTGTAAAAGGACACACAGCGCAATCAAGAATCAACAACAACAACAATTCCAACCATATAGAAGATGATGATAGTATTAAAATGGTTATAGAGAAATATGCTTTCTCCCTTTTTTTTATTAAAGAATACTATATAGTATACCCCCTTATATAAATAGGGGTATATACATATATAGATAGAAATATATAGGATATGTATAAAATTTGGTTTTCTCCATTTGGGAAAGGAAATGTTGGAAAAGCCCAGAGATTTTGCAATTTTTCAGTTTGAATTTGTGTGCTGACATGAAAACTGGATGCGAGGAAAAATTTTGAACGGGGTTAGAAAATAAATATACAAGAAAAATTTTATTATGTATATATGATAAAAAAAAATAATAATAATAATAATGAATTTAAAATTAATAAAAAGAAAAAAATATAATAATACTATAAACCAGATTATAATAATAAAAAAATAATAATCGTAAAAGTAATATTAATAATAATAATAATAATAAAAATAAAAGAAAAAAGAATAATTTGCTATAGTGGAAAATGATAAATATAAAAATAATAAAAGAAAAACTCGATATTTTTTTTAATAAATTATAAATTAAAAACTTAACAAAAAAAATAAAGAAAAATACATACACATATAAAAAAAGGACGCGAAAAAATGGTTTTTCTTTGTTTAATTTCTAAAAAAAATAAAGATTGAAATCACGAATTAAAAACTAGTTTAATAATATATACTTTATTAAATAATACAAGAAACAAATAAAGAAATAAAAAGCATGTACATATACATATATATATATTTATATTAACTTTTAAAAAAAAGAGTGTTAAGTAACAAGAAAAAAAAAAGAAAAAAAAATCTATATTTTGTGAGTTTTTTTTCTTGTTTTAAGTATTATTATTATTGTAGAGAAAGAAAAAAAAAGTAGTACAATATATAAATATTAGAAATATATAAATATGTACATAAAAATAAATAACTATATACCTATATATATATATAAAGAAAAAACTATAAAACAGACAGCGAGTAAGAAAAAAAAATATCGAAAAAAACACGAAAGTATCCTCGAAGGACCTCTCTAAAAACTTGTTATAAAACAAATATTTTTTTTTACCAAAAATCAAATCTTTTCCTTGTCCTTCTTCCGGTATTATAATTGTTACTAAAAGAAAAAAAATTTATAATTCTATTTTTATTTTATTTATATATTAAAACCGGAAAATAAAAGTGATTATTTAATTTTAATATATACAAAAAAAAAATATAATAATAATTTTTTATTATCCTCTTTATTTTTGTTATTTTATTTTATGTTTATTTTTTTATTTTTTATTATATTTATACAAAAATTTATTTATTTATTTAATTTTAAATTGATATCTAAAAGAATTAAAAAGAAAAAAAGAAAAACTTTTCATATATAAAAATATAAAAACTTCTTATATAAAAAAAATAATTTTTAAAATTATATGCTTTAGCATTTTTATGTGATTATGTATATGTATATATATGGTTATATAAAAGAAAGAAAGAAAAAGAGAAAAGAAGAAATAAAAGAAATAATAATTATGAAAACAAAAAAAACATTTAGCAGAGATATCACAAATCACCATCTAAATCTACTACTTAAATCAAAGTTAAATCTAAATATAAAAAAAATGCAATAAAATAAAATATAAATCGGCTCAAGTATACATATATATACATATATATATATATATATATATATATATATATATATATATATATATATATATATATATATATATATATATATATATATATGTATTAATCAGCCTAATTATATATATCGAAATTGATTTTTTTATTTTGGTTTTTTTTATATCTGATGCTTTTATGGAATGGTTTTTTTTTAATTTAGAATTAAGCCAAAAACAAAATAACAAGCTAAAAAAATCTTAACTAGAAAAAAATAAAATAAAAAAAAATATAATTAGATAAAAAAAAAATAATAGTGCAAAATTAAATTAGAAAAATAATTAGAAAAAAATACCATTAAAAAATAAAATTACATAAAATTTCAAATAAATATAAAATAAAGCAAAAGTAAAAATATTATTATATAAAAAAAGAAAGAAATACATTTTAATTTTAATTTAAAAATGGGTGAAAAATAATAATAATAAAAAAAAACAAAAATTTAATAACAAATAACAATAAAAGTGTAAATAAAACTGTTAAAGGAGTTTTTAAATAGTTAAACACAAAACAAATAATGGGGATTGAAAACGGGTTATATACATATGTATATTTTATAATGTACATACGAAGTACCAACGGCAAAAAAAAACAAAAAAAAATAAAAATAAAGAGACCAGCTTACATTGATTGTTTGTTTTAAATCTAGGGTAGAAAATAGCTTTAAACAAAGAACAAAAAAAAAACAACAAATACATTATTTACTATCATATGATGGATATAAATGATTAAAACATACATGCATTGTGTTTTAGGTATACTTATATGTTTTGTATGTTATATAGTTTTATATACTTATATACATGGCTACATTAAAAAAAGGAAATAGCGTGTTTGTAAGCTTATTTTTTTGGTTTTTCGTGTAGGGGGAGTGGGTATTGGGGAGGTTGGGCATGTGAAGCTTGCAAAGGGAAAATGAAAATAAAATTATAACAAAAAAAAAATAAAAATGAAAAAAATAGAGGAAAAAAAATAGAACAGGCATAGTTTTTTTTTTTAAAAAAAGGTTTGAAAAAAAATTTTTTTTGCAAATTTTTCATGTATCTGTTTTTTTTGTTATTAAAAAAAAACTAAGATTATATATAGGTGTTATTATAGTAGAAAATAAAATTTTCGAAACAATTTTTTATTATTATACAATAGTATGTGGTATAAGAGTATAATATAAGACAGTATAAGAGAAGAATATTTGTTTTTTTTTTATTTTTTTGTTAGTGAAGGAAGTTAAATCCAAAAAGGGGTGGGTTGTTGGGTGGTTTAGATTTTTTTTATATATAAAAGAGTATTTATGTTTTAATCACATTTCTTTTTCTAAATTTCTGCTAGGATTAGCGAAAATTTAAAACTAAAACAAAAAAAAACTGTACAATAAAAAATTGAAAAAATTGTCTATACATAAACGTGTGAATATCATATGTTTATGCATTTATATATGTGTGTATATAAAGAAAAAGTAGAGTATATAATAATCAACAAATTATATAAAGTTTTTTTTAGGTTTTTTTCTGTTAAGATTTGTACTTTTTCTTTTATTTTTTATTGTAAATGTTTTTTTTTGTGTGGTTATTATTAGCTGTGTCTATTTATTATTTTTTTTTTCTTCTATCCTTTTTAGTTTTTATTTTAGATTTATGTAAGATCAGTTTTTTTTAGTAAATTTTTTGAGTGTGATTTTTATGAAATATATTTTTTGAAAATAGTTTTGTTGTAATATTTAATTGTTTTGTCGCTATTATTATGTATTGTTTTAGTATGGGGTTATGTGCCGAATTCTTTTTTATATCATTTAGGTTTAGTAGAATAATTAATATATTTTTTTTAACTTAAATTTAGTCTTTAAATCTTTTAAACTACCCCTTCGATAATTTCCCCCCGTTTTTTTCTTCTTCTTTTCGTTTTACTTACTTTCTCTTTTTCTTTTTTTCTCTCTCTCTCTTTCTCTTTCTATCTCTCTCTATCTCTTCTTCTTCTTTTTCTTCCTATATATCTTTTCAAACTCAAACTCAAAACACAAAAGAATTTTGTTTTATTCTTAGCTTAAGAATTGTCAATTGAAGAAGTTGTGCTCGAAAAACGTGTGGTGTGTTTAAAAAATAAAAAAATAAATAAAGTTAATAAATTTAACATAAATAATTAAAAATTAATAATAATAATAAAATTAATAATACTGAAGTAAAATTGTGTTGTTGAATTTAAAGTGTAATTTTACTTTTATATTTATTTTTTGATAATATATTTCGTGAACCTGTATTTTTTTTTAATTATTTTTTTCAGTTGTAAGAATACAATAGAAACCTAAACGTTAAATATAAAATTATAACATTATAAAAATAAACGAGTGTGAAAAAATTAAATTAAATTTTTTTTTTGGTGCAAACTTAATATAGAAAGAATATTTCTAATAAAAATAAATAAATAAATAAAATACTATAAATTATAAAAAAGCTTAACTTAAAAGTAAAAGTTAAAAGAAATATTATATAAAAATAAAAAATGACATAATCTTTAAAAAAAATGTTTTGAAAATTTTTCTCTTCTTCTAAATTATTATTATTATTTTTTTTTTAGAAGATGTAGAAGATAACACAAATTGATTTTCAATGTTATAATTTTTATTAATTATTAATTTTTTTTTGAGAATTTTTTCAATGTATTTTCTTTCTTACATTCTGTTTTTTTTCTTCTCTTTTTACAGAAGAGTGTCCACATGGTCCTAACTAAATAAATTTCAAAAAACCAAAAAAATAGAAGAAGAAATAAATATAAAATTTAAGTGTTTTTTGTTATATAAATTTAAAAACAAAAAAAAAACGGAAAAACAACCGCAAGTAAATAAGTAAAATTAAAATTGAAAAAAAATGCAAACACAAAAAATGCGTAAAACATTATAAAACAACAAAAAAAAGCTTTTAGTGGTGCTAAAAAAAACAAAAAAATTAAAGTTTAAAAAGAAAAGTTAAAAATTTTAAACACAAAAGTTAAAAAATTAATTTTTTTTTCGTGTTCTGTTTATATAAACAAAAATTAATAAACAATAAGTAGAACAAAAAAAAAGACAGAAAAATATAAAAAAAAAGTTTTAAGGCTTAAATAATATAAAAATATATATATATATATAAAAAAATATATGAATTGTGGTGCTTTTATATATATATGTAATATATAAAGAAAAGAAGTTTTAAATTAATTAAAAAAAAAGAAACACGTAAAAAATTCTTAAAGTTAAAATCCAAAAAAACAAAGGAAAAATATTCTAAAAACAAAAATCTAGTTTATTATATTTAATTAGTAAAGTTATAACTTAAAATTGTTCGATAATATTTTTTTTTTGCTGTGAAAAGAAAAGAGAACATACATACACACATACATACATATAAAAAATAGTGAAAGAACATATATAAGAATATAGTTTTAAAATTAAAAATTTAAAAAAAAAATTGCAGCTACTTCTCTACCAACAACAACAACAAAAAATTAAAAAAAAAATAAAGTAATAAAAATTTAGAAAAAAACGAAAAAGTTTGAACTAGTAAAAAAAAGTTTTAAAGAAATAGAAATATAATTTAAAAACTACAAAAAAAAACTAAAAATCATCTAGAAGACAAAATTATACTATAATTACTCAAGGATGTCGCCGCTAATTCAAGGATTTTGCATAATTACTGGAATTTTATTTTTCCTGCATATACAAGGTAAGTTTACACTTTTTTTTAACTTAAAAAATAAAATAAAATAAATAAAAATTATTATAAAAATTACATGTTTCAATATTTCAATTCCATTTTTTTAAATTTTAGTAATTATATTTAGGAAAAAAAAAACTAGACACCAATAAAAACCAATTGTGTAATTTTCTGCAGATATATTACGTAATTTTTTTTGTTTGCATATTGTATTTTGAGGGGGAAGGGTGGGGGGGGGGTGTAAGATGAAGGGGATGGAATTCTTCTTTTTTTTGGTGCTATTTGTTGAAATGTTTGAAATTATATAAGAGTTTGGAGATAATCTTGAATTTTCATAATAATTGTGTAATCATCCGTCAATATCATACAAATTGATGATTATATAATCTTATATATTTCGCTTTTTTTTTATTTTAAGTAAAGGAATAATTTCTTAGTGTAAAAATATGATTAAATTGTAAAATGTTTGGGTTGTTGTTAAATTATTAATCATTTTTATTTTTAATTGAATTTTTGTTATATTGTTTAAAAATCAGTGATGGCTCGTATTTATTGAGTGCATTACTCCCGGCTCCCGGTTACTTAATCGCATAATTATTCAATATCCTTATTATTATTCTAAAGGTGCAAACGTCTATCACATGCCTATTGTACTATAATCCCTGTCATCTATCCAATTTATAGATCAGACTGGTACAACACGCTCAACAGTTTACCAAAAGTGCTTTGTCGTTCAGATTTTACAGTTCAGAGATAGATAGCATTTAACAACGAAACCCTTACTCCTTGGTATCGCGGCGGGGGTTGATACTTGAACAGGAAAGTTAAAGTCCTCGTTTTGGTCGTTTAACTTTTTTTTATCTTACCTAGATAATTATTTAGAAGAGCGCATGTAACCCGGTGTAATTAACGACATGATAGACTGGGTAGTACAAACCTAAAAAATATGACACGACTGGACAAACCTAAATAACGTTACACTACAGGCAGTACATATACCTAAACAGATTAGGTAGTACAAACCTAAACGACATGACAGACTGGTAGCACAAACCTAAACGAAATGACAGACTGGTAGTCCAAAACTAAACAAAAATGAACAAGACTGTTAGTACAAAGGGTGATTCCGAGCTGGGTGGTAATTTAAATCATAACTTTTATTTTGTTTTATTTTTCTGGGAGTACAGAAGGAAATCTTATCTAATGGTCTTAAAACTCCCATTATTTTTATCAATTTTTTATTTGTAAATAATTTTTTATCATTTAAATAGAATCGTAATCTATTAAAATATTAAAGACCTATCGTCTCTGTGGGCCGGTTATTTTTTTCTGCATACTTTTAGGATAATTTTTTTTAGATTTTGCATACTTACTGGAGTTATTGAACCAATCGGCTTGCTGATATTCCCCTTTCCCCTTGCAAAAAAAAAAATAAAACTCGTTTGCTACTTTTTAATTTATTCGGGAGTGTGTATGTGTACCCAGACTTGTGGGGATTGGGGCACGCTACACTTTGAGATATCGGAATTGCGTAAAAACCCATAATCTGAATTCATTCATCTTCGGCCATCGAGCCGTGATACACAAAGCAAATGGGTCGGGACTTTTTTTAGATCTCTCACGATCACCAGTTTAACACGATCGACAGACTACATAGTAAATGGCTACAGAGACCTGTTGGACGTAGATCGGTCTTTTTTAAATTTTTAAAGACGAAGATAAAAATACACAATAGAATTACTTGGTTCTCTCCTACTACCATACAATTATAATTACTTCTATTCTTTCTAAACCAAAAAAAAAACAAACTTGGAAAAATATAATCAACGCACAACTTATGGAATACGCACGTAGAGCTTTACCAAATTGTAGTAATCTTTTATAAATCGATGTCCAGTTACTTTATTTTGTATATATATTTAAAATATAGTTTATATGTAATCAAAAATTCATATTATAACAATTTAATTACGAAAAAATAATTAAATTAAATTTCATATTATAATTACAGGAACAACCGCACTAATGTGTTATGATTGTAATAGTGAATATGATCCTAGATGTGGTGATCCATTCGAGCCATATTCCATAGGTGAAGTTAATTGTAGTAAACAAGAGCCATTGGAACATTTAAAAGACAAATATAAGCCAACATTGTGCAGGAAAACAATACAGAAAGGTAAGATATAAGCAATAATTTTTATTTTTATTTTTTCAACGATCATTTTTCGAACAGTTGCTTCACACACACACACACAAACACAAAGAAAAATTTGTAGATCAGCGCATATAGTATTTTTGTAAGTCATAGTGGAAACGATATTTTTCTTCATTAAAAATTACTACCCAATAATCATCCCCTATATGTCAAATTTGAAAACTAGACAAAAGTTCTTGACAGTATGATTATTTGTTTTTGCGATCAGCTATGATCGCGGTTATTGCGGACAGAGTAGCAGAGATCATGCAAAGGCCATATGCAAATTCATTCACCTCGAATTAAAGCGTGTGCTGGTGAAGAAGTCCCTCAATCAGCCGATCTTGATCTTCAATAGTTTTGTGGTAGTTTTGGGATCGCAGAGTCTGATGATCAAGCCAAACCAGTGATCTGACATCCTCTCTACTCTACTGTAGAATATTTCCACTCAAGACCATATCCTTAGCACAATGTTTGTGTATCTAAAAATAGATGTAAATTCTTTATATTTTCTACAACCGATAATCTTGTTTGATATTTATGAAAACATTAAAACTGAGAGTTATCTTCGTTGATGCAGAATTTGATTGATCATGATCTTTTGTTCATGCCATTTCCACCATTTTAAAACAGCGAATCTAAAAGTTTTTTTTGTTTGCGTGTGTGATTTTCTAGCTTCAATCTCCATAGTTTTTACTTGTCAAATGTCATCTAAAATGACAGTTGTATGTTGACAGTTAAAAAAAAATGGCGGCGGCGAAATTTAAAATGACGCCTCTTGTTCGAAATTTATCTTAATTTTAATCAAATAAAAACGTTTTTTTTTAAAAATTAATTCAATTACATTAAATATTTTATTAAATTAATTTTTTTCTCTCTCTTCTAATTTTTGTTTTATTTTCTATTTTGAATCTAAAATATAGTATATGGTAAAGTTCGTGTTGTACGTGGTTGCGGTTATATACCAGATGAACGTGATGATCGTCAATGTATGAAACGTCTTGGTACACATGATGTTCAAGCAATTTATTGTGCCTGTACAAAGGATCTGTGTAATGGTGCCCAATCAACGCTTATGATAGATAGTAATAATTTACTAAGAGCACTGCCTTTAGCTTTTAGTGTAATTATAATAATTTTATCACGTAATTTTAATGTTATTCATAATTATTTATAAATAATTACGTATAGTAATTACTAAATATTTTTTTATTTTTATTTTATTATTTTTTTTTGTTTATTTTTTTGTTATTTTTAATTTTTTTTATGTTTTTCGGTGTTTGTGAATTTTTTTTTAATTTTGTGAAGAAAATAAATATTAAAAAAAAAATAAAATAATAATAATAATAATTGAATTTTATGTAATTAAATTTGTTTGTTTCGGTTTTAAAATTATATTTTCATATTTTTTTTTGTTTTTATTTTTTTAAGAAAGTTGATTAGTTTTTTCTGATATAAATTCAAATTTAATTTTTATTTAATATAATTTATTTTAAAAAAAATTGTTTAAGTACAATTATTAGATAAATAAAATTATATTTATATATATATATGTTATAATTAACAAAAAAGAAAAAAAAATTATTTAAAACAAGATTTTTTTTTCTATTATATCTATATATATATTTATTAAATTATTATTATAAATTATTAAAATTTAAAAACAAAAAAAAAATGAAAAAAGAGTAAGTAACAAAAAATGATGGGGTAAAATTTTATTTTAGTTAGTTGTTATATATTTTTAAGAAGATAAAAAAAAATAAAATTAAAAAATAAATAAGTAAAAAAAAATTAAAAAAAAACCAAAATATATTTAGCAAAAGAAAATTAAACTAAATTTAAAATGAAATTAAAAAAACAAAAAGAGAAGAAAAATCCCCTAAAAAAATTATGTTTAAAATTAAGTATTTAAAATAAATTAAAAACAAAAAAAAGAAAATAAATATATAAAAAGAAAGATGAGAGAATATTGGATGATTATTATATGAAGAAGAATTAACAAAAACAAAACAAAAAAAATGCCGTATAGTAGTATAAAAATCGTTATTAGGAAAACTATATAAAATTTAAATTAATAACTAAATTACATAAAATGAAAAGAAAAATGAAATATGATGTTATTTTTGTCCCTCCACCAAATAATAATAATAATAAAAATCATAATAATAATAAATAATAAAGAAAAAAAGACAATTTTCACTAAAAACGAAAAAAAAAATAAAAAATCTCATAATGAAAAATATTTTTTAGGTACATTATGTAAAATGATATCTATAAATGATGCAAAAGAAACAGAAAAATTGTGTAATAAAATAAAAATAAAAAAAAATATATATATATATACATAAAAATAATTAAATAAATAAAGTATTATTATTTTTTAAATGCTTTTAAAAAAAAAGAAAATAAGAGAAAAAATTATATATATATATACAAATATATACATATATAATAGGATGAAATAAAAGAAACTAAAAAAAATAAAAAAAAAATACAAAATTTATTATCAAAAAATTAATTTAGTAGTGAATCTCACAATACAAAAAAAAAGAAATAAATGAAACAAATTTGTAATTGTTCTTTCCAAAAATATATTTAAAACAACCCCCCCCCCCACATATATATACGAGTATATTATATACAATGTGTTTTGTTTTTGTTTAAATTTTAATGCTTCTTTGTTCAATTTAAGTAAATTTACGTACACGAAAAAAATAAAAAAAAATATAAAAAAAAATTACTCAGAAATAACACACACACACACATTTTTACTTAGAGATTTGAAAGAAAGAGAAAAAACTAAAATTAAAAAATATAACAAAATGCGCGCGAAAATTTAGAATGAATCAAAAAAAAAATAACAAAATTATTTATATTCACACAGTAAAATCAAAAAAATAACAAAAGTTAATAATAATAAAAAAAAATTCACAACCACCCAAATAATAATTATATTCTTTATTAATTTTTATTTTTAAAAAAAAGATTCCTTATCGACCTATATTTGAATTTAATTATTTAATTACAAAAAAAAAACTAAAACAATTGGAAAAATTGCAAAAAAAAATAAATAAATAAAATTATATTTAACATAATACACACACACAAAATATATATACACACACACACCAAACACAAACAACGAACACAAAACAACAAAGAACAAAACAAAAAAATACAAGTAATTTAAAAATCAAAATTAATAATTAAATAAATATATATGTATATATATATATAAAAACAAATCGCCTGCTCTTTTATAAAGTAAGATTAATAATAATAATGATGATAATTAAAATAATAAACACGTTATACACACAACCACCACACACACACAAACAATTTAAAAAAAAATAATGTAAAATATCTTTACAAAAAATCATATAGTAAAAAAAAAGAAAAGAGATTAACAAAAACAAAAAAAAAAATAAACAAAAACATAAACAACTAAAAAAAAAATATTTGATATTACTTAATATTGTCATATCATTCGCGCTACGTTCATAAATAAGGCCAGATTTAAATTTAAATTTATATAATAATGTAATAGCAAAGAAAATAAATTAATAAAAAACAACAAAATAAAAATAAATGAAATATAAAAATAAATAAAATTATAAAATTTAAAAATATAAAAAAAAATACTCGTTAATAACCAAAAAAACACGACAACAACAAAAAAACAAATTAATTAAAAATTAATAATAAAACAAAAAGGATAATTATAATTAATAAAAAAAAATAAAAAATAATTTTAAAATGATTGATTAAAAAATTGAAAAGAATTGAGATTGATCGCGACTAAAATTTATTTGAACAAAAAAAAAACACAAAAAAAGCTAAAAACAGAAGAAAATTATTTTGTTTTTACCACAGGAAAAATAAGTACAATTACTTGATTTTTTAAAAAAAACCAATTCTATATTTAATTTTTTTTTGTGTAAAACAGAAACTTGAAACAAATCTCTCCCTCCTTAACTCGCGCCCAATTAATATATTTTTTTATACCGTGGGAACTACATACGTCAAACTTATTAATCAATCGTCAACACCTCTAAATTTCCGGCATCTCTCCAGTCTTTCACCTCTCTGTGAAATATTTTACTTTATCAAACTGGGGCTGAACAGTAGGTATTGTTGCTCTTTGGCCTGGGAAAATTTTAGCGACCATGGAAATACATCAAACTCAAGTACATTTTTGGCTTGTTGTAAAATTTTAGTCGCGATTAGCTTTTAAATTAAATTTTAAATTAAACAAAAAAATACCAAGCGAAAAAAAATGTTATTAAAAAAATATTAAAAAAAAAATTAAACAAAAATAAACAAATATAGAAAGAAAAAAAAATATTTTTTAAAAATTGGTATGTTTTTATCTAATTTCACCAATATATTTTTTGTAAAAAGGATAATAAGAGAATTTTTTCAAAAAATAAAATAAAAACAAAAAATAAATTTCGAAAAAAAACAAAAAAAAATTAAAAATAAAATAAAAAAAAATAAACAAAAACAAAACGGTCGAGACCATTTAGAGCGCGCTGTTATTTAAACAACAAAAAAAAACAAAAAAAAAAAACAACAAATCTTTAACAACAACAAAATTATGAAAGAGGAAGTAAAAACTATTTAAAAGCAAAAATTAATAAAAACAAAAAAAAGTAAATTAAAAAAAACCAAAGAAAAAATTGTGGCTATCAGCTTAATATAATTAGCTTGTGTATTTTTTTTTCTCAAAGACAAAAAAAAAAATAACAAAATTTCAAATTAAAAACAAAAATAATAACAAAATTATTAATTAGTATTAGTTATAAAAAAAAACAAAACAATTTTTTATGTTGAATCACGAAAAAATTAAATTAAGTCTATATATACGAGTATATAGTTTACGCTCTAAGTATTTTTTTTTAAGTTATGGTGTGGTGTGTTGTGTTGATCACACTCTTGTTTTTTATTATAATTACTATTATTATTATTATTATTACTATTTTCTTTTATATTCAATATATTTCTTTATTTAAATACAATTTAAGTACGAAAAAAGTCAATCCTTCCACACAATGTATAAATAGTTGTTATATATAAAATACAATTTTTGTTCTGTTTCATTATTATGACCCCTTATACACGAGGATTTATGTATTTTTAAATGGAAAAGCTTTTTAAAAAGATTTAAAAGCTTTTTTTAAAAAACTTTTATTTAAAAGCTTTTATTTAAAAAGCTTATTTAAAAGCTTTTATTTAAAAAGCTTACTTAAAATCATAATTGAAAGCTTACTTTAAAGCTTACTTAAAAAATCACATTAAAGAAAAACAGCTCTTTAGTACATTTGGTATCAAACGCATGAAAAGCTTTTTTCAAAATCCTCCCAAAAAAACTTCAACTTCAATTTAAAAGAGCTTTTGTGTCTATGAGATGAATACATCCTCGTGTATAATGGGTCATTACGATTAAAAATTATTGAAGGTGAGGTGAAATAAACAAAAAAAAACAATATTGATGGATACGAATTAAAAAAAAAATTTCACGTAAAAATTCACGTTTTGTAAAGATAGTTGTGATATATATAAAAATATTAATGGTTAGTCCATACCACAGAATGGCGCCCATAGCAAGCTGCTGCTTTTGAAAAATTAAATAAAAATTCGAATTAAAATATTTTTTTTTGTTATTTAGAATACATATAAAGTAAACCAGAGAAAAACTATTACCATTTATGATTTAAAAAAAAACAAAATTAAGTCAAAAGTATTTTGGATCCAGAGATTGCATATAGACACACACACATGAGCCGGTAAAGTGGAACCTTTTTTTTGCATTCCTTTCCTAGACTAGAGCTTCCTGTTCGACATTGATTATTTTTATAAGCTGTTGTGCTTCCAAACTCTAGAATTTTATTTAAAAAAAAAGGTCGTTCACATTTTGGCTGAAACCATGTTCACGGATAGATTGTATATTACTATTAGATGGAATCGGAGTGAGATGTGCCTGTAATCGGGAAACCCTCGTTTTTTGAGTCCCTTTTTTAATCCCTCTAACTAGGTTTTGATGTTTTTTTTTGTTTTGGTCCGCCTACTAAGAAGAAGAAGTTCACACCATTGAAATTCAGCAGTGTCATTTAAGTTGATTCAATTTGTTTCGCCAAACTTTTATATATATACATATGATATGATTACTTTATTGCGGTTAGAGCAAGAGAGAAATGTGCGAGATTAACTAGCATATTGGATTATCAGTAGGTATTGGGTCGATTGAGTGTGGGAACCAATCTTGTCAATCAATATAAAAAACAAGGTCACACATATCTCAATTGAAATAATTTCTTTATAATAATTTAAGGCAGCTAAAAATTTGTTTTCTATACCCTATGCGGTATCAACTGATTAGACTTCCAGCTAACTGCTTTAGCATCGAATCTCTATATATATATGAACTTCCCTTAGAACTAAGTTTAGATAAAAAAGCATTCTAGGTGCCATTATAATATACTGATAAGGCCGCTTCTCGTTTGATTACCGAGATATCAAATTAGGTATTGGGCCAGGTTGGCATGCTTACATGGTTAAGAGAGAGAGAGAGAGATAAAAGTATTCATGATCACCATATCAAGCTGGCCTAAAATCGTTTACATTTATTTTAATAATGGACTAGGTGCACTTTGTGGAAATATTTCATCATTTATCTATTCCAAAGTAAACTAATGCTGATTTAGATGATGTCTGTCACGTTGCCGCTGTAGTTATTTATTTTTATGTCATTTTTGGGGAACTTAACGTAACATTCTATGAACAATCATTATATTAATGATTTTCGGAGTTACTGATTAACCTAATAGATAATAGAGAAGCTTTACTGCCAATCATGGTGTATCTTGGTACGGATTACAATGGCATGACCCTACTACTACCTTCACAGAGGTTTGGGGTTCGATTCAATGCACCATCGCTGGACGAGACAATACAAAAATTTCCTTTTTTACCACCCTTCGTTTTCTTTTTTTTTAAATAAATATTAAACACCAACACCACACCATAGACTATAAAAAAAGCTTATATATAAATATACAAACCTATATATATGTATATAAGAAAATACACCAACAAAAAAATTTTTCATAGAAATTGTCAGCTAGCGTCCCAACTAAAAAAATTAAAATTAATGAAATAACACAAAAAAGAAATAAGAAAAATTATATTTTAAGAAAAATTCCATAAACCAAAAAAAAAAAGAAAATTCTTAATGGTACTAAAACAAAATCAGAAAATGTGAAATCGACTAAAAAACATGCAGAAAGAAAATTCATTTTTTTTAAATGTATATTTATGTTTATAAAATATTTTTTTTGTGTGTGTATATTTATTAACAAAAGAACTTGAAAACAAAAGAAGAATGATTATTGAATATAAAGCAAAAAAAAAACCAAACACAAAAAACAATAAAAGTATAATGAAAAAACAACAAAAACAAAAATAAAAGCAAATAATTAAAAAAAAACTTTAATATATACCGTGTAACAATAATTTCTTAACAATCTATAAAATTGGAGCTTCTTTCAGTGCTAAGCAGTGAATTAAAATAAAAAAAAACATAATATAAATGAAAATAAAAATATATATTTAAATAATTTAATAAAAAGAAATGATTACAAAAAAAAGAGCAAAAAAAGCAAATATTATTAAGTGAAAAAAAAATATAATCTCAGTTTTAAATTGATAATTTAAAAAACAAAAAACAAAATATATATATATATATATATAAAACAGAAAATAATTACACAGAAAATATTGCAATGTTACACACATATTAAAAAAAAACAGAAACTATATTTATACATTTGAAAATACAAAACAAAATTTTATGCAATATTTATCGCGAAATCAAAAAACAAAAAAAACAAAATCAAAGTAATAATACTAAATAATAAATCCTTCTCCTCCTCTTTTGAATATTTATTTAAAAAAAATATTAGTAGTTTTTGTTATTTTTTTTTTAATTAAAGCAAGTGCAACACCCCAGGATTTATATTTGTAATACAAAAACAAGTTCACTAAATACATTATTACTAATCCAAAATAAATTAAAAACCAAAAATAAATAGTTTTTTTTCCGGAAGTTTTAAGGTTTTTTTTCAACTTGTTAGCTGCTCATATAATATCAACCTTTTAAAGGAGACCTGCCCGGGAACCTTTTACAGTCGTGTTTCTTTATATTTTAGCTCCGATGAATTGAGCTATTTGGCATTTATATATTATTATTAGATACAGCCTGATTGTAAATTACCGGTTGAAAATTTTCTTATTCATTTCAGTCGTATTCCGCCCTATTCAGCTTCGCTGAATTGAACTACTTCGCATTTAAGTCGTATTCTTTCCTATTCAGCTACGCTGAATTGAAATATTTAGCATTTAGGATGTTGTTATTGGATACAGTCTGATTGTAAATTGCTGTGGAAGGGTTTCTTAGCATATTTCTTTTACTACTTATTCATTTCAGTCGTATGCTCGCCTATTTTGCTCCGCTGAATTGAGCTGAATTGTCGTTATTAGATATAGCCGGATTGTAAATTGCCGCTGAAGAGTTTCTAAGCATATTTCGTTTATTATTTATTCATTTCAGTCGTATACCATCCTATTCAGCTCCGCTGATTTGCGCTGAATTGTTGTTATTGAATGCAACCTGATTGTAAATTGCTATTGAAGAGTTTCTTAGCATATTTCATCTACTATTTATTCATGTAAGTACTATTCCCTCCTATTTAGCTTCGCTGAATTGATCTAGAAGGCTTAGTTTTTTTGGAAAGAAATCTGGAAACAGTTTTAGTTGTATATTTCGCGCGATTTCCGTGGTACGAAGGCACTATCCTA
Organism: Thereva nobilitata; assembly: GCA_963855945.1. NCBI lineage: Eukaryota > Metazoa > Arthropoda > Insecta > Diptera > Therevidae > Thereva > Thereva nobilitata. Next base: position 14,752,090 of record OY979699.1, on the reverse strand, counting down.
ACTGGCTGGATATTTGTGGGCTATATATAAAAATTAATACATAGATGCTATTTTTCTGCTTTCAATTTTAAATAATATAGTTTCGACTGAAAATAAAAAATAGGTATATAGGGGTGAAGGAATTGTTTTGAAACATAAAAAAAAACAACAAAATTGTACATTTACGCAGATATTAAAATAATAAAAGAAATTAATATTCTCAACTTATCCGGAAAAAAAAATAATAATAATAATAATACAAAAATTCTGAACCTGAAATGTATGGCGCCTTAATAATAGCTTGAGTTTAGAGGAATATATTTGATAGACATCACACATAAATATAAAACTTAAAAAAAAACAAATTTATAAATAAATAAATAGAGAAAGAGCGAGTGAGGGAGAGAGAGAGAAAGAGAGATAGAAGAAAAAAAATTTGAAAATATATTTTTATTTATTTATTTTTGTTTTTTTTGGTTTTCTTCCATAGAAAAAAAATATATAAATAATACCTTAAAAAAATATGAGAAAAACAAAAAAAATTTTAAAATTAAAATCAAAAAATTATTAAAAATGTTCCACAAAGTTCCGTCCTGTAATCGATGTTTCTTTTTCTTTTCTTTTTTTTTTGGTTTAAACTTATTATTATTATTATTAAATTTATTTTGTTCAACATTATTTAAAAAAATGTACATTAAAGTATTATTGTAAATTAAAAAAAAAACAAAATTAATAATAAATAAATTGTATTTCCCTTTATAAATATATATTTTATTAGAGAAACATAAAAGAAAAATATTCAAAATTGTAACTTATGAAAATGTTTAGCGTTGTTCAAAATGCTGTTTTTGTTTTACTTTTACTTAAATTTTGTTAATTTATTTATATTATTAATTTTATTCATTTACTTTTACTTAAAAAAATTATTTTTTTGTCATTTTATTTTATTTAACTTTTTTCTGCATTCGTTCTGGAATAATGTTCGAAGCTTTGCTTGGTATAGCTTTAATATAAAAAAAAACAAAAAAACAAAAACAATTAAAATTTAACAATATACACTTTAAACTTGTGAAAAAATACATCTTTACTACCATCCCAGAGTTCTGTGGCTCGATTCTGCTACCCTTTTTCTTACCTTTTTTATTACTTTTTATTACCTTTTTTTTACATTTTGTATTACCACTTTTTATTACTTCGCTTTATTACCCTTTTTATTACCTTTTTATTACTTTTTTATTACCTTTTTATTACATCTTTTTATTACATTTTTTATTTCCTTTTTTATTACCTCTTTTTATTACCCTTTTTATTACCTTTTATAACCTTTTTTATTACTTTTTTATTACCTCTTTATTACCTTTTTTATTGCTATTATTTACATTTTATTATTATCTTTTTTCATAACCTTTTATTACCTTTCTTACGACGAGCATTATAATTGCAGTGGCTTGCCTAGACTTATCAATTAAGCTGTACGGGCAAGCTACAAAGCCAGAGCAAGATGTGTGGTAGTCTAGTCAAAATATACTAGAGAGAAAAGAAAAAAAACTGCCAATGGCAAAATGCAGAAGAGAAGCCGCGATGGACAAAACTCACCAAACCGATCACGACAGCTGTGTACAATGTAGTAGAGACAAGGTCAAGACTAGAGGTCTCTGGTGTCGTAATTCTGGCACACACACGTTACTACGGCAATTTAACTTGACGTGGAGTCTTGTCTTGGCTAGAGTGTCTTCGATTAAGCCAGCTCAAAATTTTGACTTTGCCATAATCTTACCGTTCCGTACATGGATAATCTACTTTTAGTTAATGATCACGTATAGAGTGTATATTGCTTCATTTTACATATTTATTAAACTTTATTTTATTTTTATTTTTTTAAATTTTATTTATTATTTTATTTTATTAAAACAAAAAAAAATTACAAAAAAATAAAAATAATTCAAAGTTTTTGTCGGCCATGTTTTATTTTCAAAAAAAAACAAAAATTATTAATAAATGAAGACAGTTCAAAAATGTATTTGGAAAAGCACTGCCCAATTTCTTTTAAATAATTAAAAAATAAATATTAAAAGGAAAAATAAAAGTAGAAAGATAATTCTACTTTACACTGCCGATAAATTCGCGTCTTCTTTATCAAAAGTAAAATGGAAAAAGAAAAAAAAACATTCATAAAAAATATCATATTATAAAAATTATAAAATATAAAAATAAAACACTGTGTTTATTTATTTAATCAAAAACAACAACAGCAAAAAAAAGATAGAATATGATATTAAAAAAAAATTTATTATTTTTGTTAGTTTAAAAACAAAACAAAAAAAACTTTGAATTATTTTTTTTTGTTGTGTATTTTTAAAACTTTTAATTTAAGGTGTTTTTAATATATATTTTAAAATAATCAAAAACAAAAAAACCAAAAAACAGAGTGTGTGCGCATGTGCAAGGGTTTTTGGCGTGTAGAAATTTAATTTAAAAATAAAAAAAGCAAAAAAAAACTGAATATAAAAAAATGAGAAAAAATTATATAAATATATCTAGATATAAACATGAAGTATTTAAAAAAAGAAAAAAATACTGCATGAATTTATTAAATTAAAAACAAAGAACAAAAAAAATGTGTAAAAAAAATCACTTTAAGAAAAATATCTAAAAAAAATTAAAAAAAAAATTAAAAAAAAAATTCAGCTTAAAAACTAGGTTAGAAAAACAAAAAAGAAACAAAGTAAATTCCAAAATTATATATTAATACAAAAAACCAAAAAAAAAAACCAAAAATCAAATCCTTAAGTGAAAAATGTTAAATAGTCCTTAGAAGAATTTAGCAAATAAATTTAAAAATAAAAAAAATTAAAAAAAAAGAATCATACTCTTATTTTCTTGTTACATTTAAAAAAAAAATAAAATTAAATTTAAATAAAAAAAAAACAAAACAAAAAGACAAAAAATGTAGTTAGCGTTAGTTTTAAATGAAAAACTAAAAACAAAATAAACAAAAAAAAAATTGTAAGCTGCTTGTGATAAGTTTTGAGCTTATGCAATGTAGATATTTTAAAAACAAAAAAAAACAAATAAAATCAAATAAAACAAAAAAAATTTTTTCAACAAATAATCATACAAAAAAAAATCAAACACATAATAAATTTAAACAAAAAACAATTCAATCTGGACGATAATTATCCTCAATGGAAGAAGAAGATACGTATTATTGCTACAACAACAACAACAAAAAAAAATAATGGTGTATGAGGAATTTAAAAAAAAAATAAAAAAACTCGATGAAACAAATTCAACAAGACAAAACAAAAACAATTGTATAAATCAGAAAAGATACCCCCTTCCCCCCACAAAAAAGCACATAAAAAATAAAAAAATGTAAATTGCATAAGTAATATTTAAAAAGACAAAAAAGGAAAAAAAAGGATTAAATTAAAACGCGTGTGTTCAAGCCAGAGGATTGCTGACTCGGCGGTTAAGGGGTGATTTATATTTTGTTGTAGATTATGTGTAAGACTCGTTATCTGCTAAAACATTTTTTTCACACAGTCTTCGACGGGGCTTTATGTCAATATATTCTATGATTTACCATTATTCAGCTTAGGAGAGTTAAGGCGACTACCAAATACAATACCATAGATCCGTGGTTCGATTCCAGACCGCGACAATATTTTTAAAACTTTTAATTTTTTCCCTCATCTAAGATAATTTTTCTTCTTTTTCGCCTTTTGTGGTAAGATAAGTCGATCAACAGCAGAGGTATGTGTCCTCGACCCACGACCAAAACAGGCTTGGGTGTTGCCCGCACTCAGACGGTAGTGTTAGATTAGTTATACTTATTTGAACAGCTCTACAACCTTCCTTTTCTCCCTTTTTGAAAAATCAGATGAGTGCTTCCGTTCCTTTGGCGAGGGTGTGGTAAGAATTTTTTCATCTTCAGCAGAGGCACGTGTGCTCGACCCACGACCCACTACGAACACGAACCAAATCTCAATGCCTTAATGTTTACTGGCATATTTATAAAAATTTATTTTAACAAAGTATTATTAATTAATTCAGGGATTTTGTATGCGCTCCACAAGTTAGTCGAGCGATGCAGCGGTGAACTAGATAGGCCTGGTAGAAAATGCATAAAGTGACTCTCGTATAGGTTTATCGCTCGGACATTGGAAAACATAGATGAGAACGAGAAAGCCGACTATTTAGCCAAGCAGGGAGTCTCTTTGGGGGGAAGGGGGTGTCGGAGACCGAGAGATAATCCGCAGCGCAATAGGCATAATCAAAAACGAACAAATTTTCATTATCACATGCTGTTAGCTAGCCAAAAAGTGGAGAGCACGGAGATCTGTACTACTATCTCTAGGGAGACTTGAGCCCACTTACAACAAAAAAAACACTGTGCCTCTTATCATCAGAATCATAGAAATCATCATGGGGACATTGGGCCATATAGAAGACTAAGCTGCCCCAAGCTGGGCATCACGTATATAGTCTGTTGTCGTAGTAGCTACGGATAGACGAACGAGAAAGAGAGAGGGGAACACTTGTTCACGTCTTTTTTGTAAATTCCCGGCTTTGGATAAAGCCAGTTAACGTATACTAGTCAGTTATACGTTCTGGAAGACTTAAAAGATCTCGGACTGTGGTGATCAGATCACTAACATCAGCTTCCTAGATTACACTTGGAATGGCTTTGGGCATGCGTGTCAAAATGCGTGTCAAACCCGACGACAATATAATCGAAGACATAATCAACCGAAATTTGCATGGATTTTTGGTGAGTTTAGTCTTGGTTGGTATATATCTCCAAGGTTTTTTTGAAAGAGTATGGCACATAACAAGATCCGCAGTCTTCCTAAAAATCAAATATAAAATACAAAAAAAAATATAAAAAAACGACACACATCACACAGTCAATATTTCTGAAATTACACAAACAATATCTTTCGCAACACGCAAAACGCAAGATTCATCTACTTCTTGAGTACAGGAATAGCAACTTATTTTACTTCAAGAAAAATCACGCTCTCTGAATCAACTTCCATAAAGCATGTTGCACAGTCAATGGAGCACAGCAAACCACAAAAGTATTAAATATATTTAGATAAAAAAAATAGTCCCGTCAGCATATTTTCGAGCTTCCAAAAATATAGTAAATTTTAATAAAACAAACAACCATAACGCAGAGTTCATCAGCAGAATCACGTGTGCTCGACCCACGACCCCAAAACAGGCTTGGGAGTTGTCCGCACTGCAGGCGATAGTGTCAGATTATTTATACTTACTTGAACGGTTTTACAACCTTATTTTTCTCGCTTTTTTTTAAAAATCAGATGAATGCCCCCGTTTTTTTTGCGAGGGAGTATGGTAAGGATCTTTTACTTTATCATCAGCATGTGTACTCGACCCACGACAGCATATTCTCGAGCTTCCAACAAATAAATAGCAAATTATAATACAAAAAAAAACGATAACGCATTTTACATTTTTAAAATAGGCAATTTTTTTCGTATTTAAATCACTCCTTAATCTCGGATAGGAATGGCATGTTGTATATATATATAGAGTGTAGAACGATTAGTATATAAAAATTAACTAAAAAAATTAAAGTAATTTCGCGATATTTTTCTAAAAAAAGATTACATAAATACACGCAATAACACAATTTTTTGATTGTTTTGTTTTATTACCACTTTATTGCATTTTTATTACCCTTTTATTACCCCTTAATTAACCTTTTATCACATTTTTATTACCCCTAAACTGTTACTGACTGAACCAAGGACTCTAACCCGATCATAATATATCAACCAAATCCTCTTTCATAGGATATTGTTGCTAGGTGTTACCAGGAGGTCAAGGTAGATATAGTTAAACCAGTGTGTGGAGGCTATGATCGCATATTTCTATCAGTCCGAAAATTGTTGCGGCACAATACGTGTTATACCGGACGTGTTATGACTGATCACACCCAAAAATAAACACAAATCGAAATTTCGTTAAAAAATTTATTTTTGATTATTGCGCTTATTTTTTGTGTGTTTTTCTCTATTTATAAATATTAAAAAAAATTTTAACTACACTTAAAATCTCACCCACACAAAAAACCCTCCATTTGAAAAATCAAAATGAATTACTTTTAATAGCAGACAAACAAAAAAACACTTACACAAAAATTAAAAACAAAATATGAAGAAAACAACAAAACTATATATGAAGAAAAGTATAAATATTTATAAATAAAATTAAAATTAAAAACATTCAACCCCCCCCCCCCCCCCTCTTACTTTTTTTCATATTAGATAAAAAGCGATGCTTCACAAAAAACATGAAAATAAAAAAAACTTAAATTAAAAACAAAAAAAAAATAAAAAACATCTTTAAATAATATTTAAAAGTATAAAAAAAATTACTAAAACATTAAAAACAAAAAAAAAATTAGTAAAAGTCCGCAAATTAATAAATAAAAAATTTAAATGATGAAAAAAAAATTGAAAAGTATATTTGAAAAAATAAAAAAATATACTGAAAAGTAAAAAAAAATGATTAAAAAAAAACATAGCAGAGTAAGTTTATAAATATATAAATATAGTGTTGCATAAAATTTTAAATTTATATATAAATATATATATTTAATACTATATTATATATATATGAATAAAAAAAATAAATAAAAGAAAAAGTGAAAAATTAATTTAAATAAAAAAAAAATGATATATAGTGCCTATTCAAATTTAAAAAAAAAAGAAAAAAAATACTTAAAAAAACGAAAAAAAACAGAAGAATAAGATATATTATTATAAAAAAAATATAGAAGAATTCGGCTTAGAAATTTTAGAGTGACAACCAGAAAAAAAAACAAAACATGAAAAAAAGAAAATCATTTAAAATTTAAGATTAAAAAAAAACAGAAGAAAGAGAAATTATGAATTATAAAATGAAGATTCAACAACAACAAAAAAAAATTAAAAAAAAAACATTAAAACAAAAAAAATACGAAAAGTAAAATTAAATAAAAAAAAATAAGAAAAAAACTTGTTATTTATCTTAAAAAAAAAATTAAAAGAAAAGAATATATATATATATATTTAAAAAAACAAAGAAAACAAAAAGATAAAAAAAAAACAAAAATCAAAAAAAAAATTATAAAAAAATTTATTTAATAATTTTAAATTTATTTTTACTTTTACACTTCTTCACTCAAAACAAAAAAAATTTGCTTTTTTTATAATTTTAATTTTTCAAAAATTCTAGAAAGAAAAATTTTAAAAAACATAAAAACATTTTAAACATGTTATATTAAAAAACTAAAACATAATTTTTTTTTGCTTTAAAAAATTTTTTTAATTTTTAAATAATGAAAAAAAAACAATTACATAATTTTTGGGTTTTTATTTTTTTAGGGGCTGATATTAATATTGACATTAGATAATAAAAATAATAGAGATAAAAAAAATGAGGAAAAAAAACATATAAAAAAATCGGCTTGTAGATTAAAAACAAAAAATAAAATTAATAATATAAATACAAAAACAACAACAAAAAAAAACATCAAACAACAAAAAAAAACAAACAAATATAACAAAAATGAAGTTATGACAGATGGAAAAACTAACAACAAAAAAAGTAACTAAATAAATGATAAACACAACAAAAAAAAACAACCGGAGTTTTAATTTTTTGTTAATTTATTTAGGGTATTAAAAAAGGATGTAGCGTCGCTGTGGGCCGGTCATTGTTTCTTTTTTTTTATTATTCACAAGAAAGTAAAATGTTATCATACTTTTAGGGTGAAATTTTTTTTCTCTCACTCTCTATATCAAAAAAAAAATATTTACATACATATATGGGTGTATACGCTTAGTTTACAAAGCGGCCGGCTGTTTATAGGTTTTGGTTGGGCGGAGGGCGGGGCGGCCCAGGAAGTAACCGCTTAGAGTTGGCCAGTCCAGGCGCGGACCTCCAGCGTTCAGTATGTTTCATCGAAGCTTTCAACCTTTTGATATAGTGCCCTCCAGAGATCCCTCAACATGTGAAACCATTAGCTTGCTAGTTCTCAGCTAAGAGTCGATCCAGTCGCAGAAAGTGCTACTTAGACTTCGTTTACTTAGAGCCCTAGCTATAGTATCAAAGGATGTGTTGTCGAAGGCTCCTTCTATGTCGAGGAAGGCCGCCAGCGCAACTCCTTTGTTTAGTGCTGCGCCTTCCAGCCTAAGCACCAGATTTCGAATAGATTGCAAACGAAGTTTATACAATTCTTTCAGAAGTAAAAGGATACATAAAGGCTCGCAATAACGCACATAGCCGAAAGCAGGACTACTATTTCCGTTAAATAAGTGCGCACTCAGTATTCTGAGTTCTGTTTATGCTTAATTATACATTTTTATCGCGCCAAATAAATAAAATATTATTAAAAACTTAAGAAATAAATAAATTCACTTAAAATCATACTATATCAATGAAATTAACACGTAAATTTAAGAAATAAACAGAAAAAATCAAAAATTTCAGTTCACGAAATCTCAAAAAAATGCACAAGAATCGTAACGATAAAAACTCAGTTTTTCGGCCATTTTGAGCGTTTTATAAATAATTGCTATTACGTGCATTATTATTAAATGCATATTATTTATATAATCTATATAATTTTTAATTACTAAAAAACATAATTTAATTATATTTTTATTAATTAATTTTAATAAAAATCAATAAAATAAACTTTTTAAAACTATCAACCATTGACTACCGCCATCTAAGTTCGAAAGTGAAAAGCGTGTGTTATACATGAAAAATCTTGTCCCCTGCTGGTCACGATATTCATCCGCCGGTCATTGTTTTTTTTTATTATTCACAAGAAAGTAAAATGTTAACATACTTTTAGGGTGAAATTTTTTTCTCTCTTTCTCTATGCCAAAAAAATATTTACATACATATATGGGGGTATACGCTAAGTTTACAAAGCGGCCGGCTGTTTATAGGTTTTGGGTTGGCGGGGGGGGGGCGGCCAAGGAAGTAACCGCTTAGAGTTGGCCCAGTCCAGGCGCGGACCTCCAGCGTTCAGTATGTTTCATCAAAGTCCGATCTGCTAGGGGCCTTTGCAGCAAGCTGGTAGGTGCTCCGATAGCTGGCTTTGGACCGATGAATGCAATTCAGAGCCTTACTTAGCTAGGGCATCCGCTTTTTCACTGCCTTTGAAGCCCCGATGCCCCGGGACCCAGACAAGGGTAACTTGATACTTCAGACTTGGCCCTACGGGACCTTATCGCCCTGATTCCCGCTTGGCTATCAGAGAAGATAAAAATTCATTTATTTTGGTAGGCCCTCTTAAGTTCTCGTTCTAGTGACCGTTTCCTGGTAAAAGGAACCGGAATCGTTTTGTCGGGATTGACTTTTAGTCCTACACTGTCGAAACCAACTAGATACTAGATCTAGTGCCTGCTGCAGACGTCTTGACATGACTCCTTCAGTTCCGTCCGTTGCTACGTCTGCGTAGCCTTGGGAAAAAAAGTTGAGTAATTCCAGGAGTTCATCTACAACAAGGCACCACAGAAGTGGGGATAAAGCTCCGCTTTGCGGACAACCTTTTGATATAGTGCCCTCCAGTGATCCCTCAACATGTGACACCATTAGCTTGCCAGTTCTCAGCATAGAGTCGATCCAGTCGCAGAAAGTGCTACTTAGACTTCGCCTACTTAGAGCCCTAGCTATAGTATCAAAGGATGTGTTGTTGAAGGCTCCTTCTATGTCGAGGAAGGCCGCCAGGGCAACTCCTTTGTTTAGTGCTGCGCCTTCCAGCCTGAGCACCAAATTTCGAATAGATTGCAAACGAATTTTATACAATTCTTTCAGAAGCAAAAGGATACATAAAGGCTCGCAGTAACGCACATAGCCGAAAGCAGGACTACTATTTCCGTTAAATAAGTGCGCACTCAGTATTCTGAGTTCTGTTTATGCTTAATTATACATTTTTATCGCGCCAAATAAATAAAATATTATTAAAAACTTAAGAAATAAATAAATTCCCTTAAAATCATACTAAATAAATGAAATTAACACGTAAATTTAAGAAATAAACAGAAAAAATCAAAAATTTCAATTCACGAAATCTCAAAAAAATGCACAAGAATCGTAACGATAAAAACTCAGTTTTTCGGCCATTTTGAGCGTTTTATAAATAATTGCTATTACGTGCATTATTATTAAATGCATATTATTTATATAATCTATAATATTTTTAATTACTAAAAAACAATTTAATTATATTTTTATTAATTAATTTAAATAAAAATCAATAAAATAAACTTTTTAAAACTATCAACCATTGACTACCGCCATCTAAGTTCGAAAGTGAAAAGCGTGTGTTATACATGAAAAATCTTGTCCCCTGCTGGTCACGATATTCATCCGCCGGTCATTGTTTTTTTTTTATTATTCACAAGAAAGTAAAATGTTAACATACTTTTAGGGTGAAATTTTTTTCTCTCTTTCTCTATGCCAAAAAAAATATTTACATACATATATGGGGGTATACGCTAAGTTTACAAAGCGGCCGGCTGTTTATAGGTTTTGGGTTGGCGGGGGGGGGGGCGGCCAAGGAAGTAACCGCTTAGAGTTGGCCCAGTCCAGGCGCGGACCTCCAGCGTTCAGTATGTTTCATCAAAGTCCGATCTGCTAGGGGCCTTTGCAGCAAGCTGGTAGGTGCTCCGATAGCTGGCTTTGGACCGATGAATGCAATTCAGAGCCCTACTTAGCTAGGGCATCCGCTTTTTCACTGCCTTTGAAGCCCCGATGCCCCGGGACCCAGACAAGGGTAACTTGATACTTCAGACTTGGCCCTACGGGACCTTATCGCCCTGATTCCCGCTTGGCTATCAGAGAAGATAAAAATTCATTTATTTTGGTAGGCCCTCTTAAGTTCTCGTTCTAGTGACCGTTTCCTGGTAAAAGGAACCGGAATCGTTTTGTCGGGATTGACTTTTAGTCCTACACTGTCGAAACCAACTAGATACTAGATCTAGTGCCTGCTGCAGACGTCTTGACATGACTCCTTCAGTTCCGTCCGTTGCTACGTCTGCGTAGCCTTGGGAAAAAAAGTTGAGTAATTCCAGGAGTTCATCTACAACAAGGCACCACAGAAGTGGGGATAAAGCTCCGCTTTGCGGACAACCTTTTGATATAGTGCCCTCCAGTGATCCCTCAACATGTGACACCATTAGCTTGCCAGTTCTCAGCATAGAGTCGATCCAGTCGCAGAAAGTGCTACTTAGACTTCGCCTACTTAGAGCCCTAGCTATAGTATCAAAGGATGTGTTGTTGAAGGCTCCTTCTATGTCGAGGAAGGCCGCCAGGGCAACTCCTTTGTTTAGTGCTGCGCCTTCCAGCCTGAGCACCAAATTTCGAATAGATTGCAAACGAATTTTATACAATTCTTTCAGAAGCAAAAGGATACATAAAGGCTCGCAGTAACGCACATAGCCGAAAGCAGGACTACTATTTCCGTTAAATAAGTGCGCACTCAGTATTCTGAGTTCTGTTTATGCTTAATTATACATTTTTATCGCGCCAAATAAACAAAATATTATTAAAAACTTAAAAAATAAATAAATTCACTTAAAATCATACTAATTAAATGAATTTAACACGTAAATTTAAGAAATAAACAGAAAAAATCAAAAATTTCAATTCACGAAATCTCAAAAAAATGCACAAGAATCGTAACGATAAAAACTCAGTTTTTCGGCCATTTTGAGCGTTTTATAAATAATTGCTATTATGTGCATTATTATTAAATGCATATTATTTATATAATCTATAATATTTTTAATTACTAAAAAACAATTTAATTAAATTTTTATTAATTAATTTAAATAAAAATCAATAAAATAAACTTTTTAAAACTATCAACCATTGACTACCGACATCTAAGTTCGAAAGTGAAAAGCTTGTGTTAAACATGAAAAATCTTGTCCCCTGCTGGTGGCGATATGTAGATTTTTTTTGACAACTGACAAGGTTTGAAACGTGAAATGTGAAATGTGAAAATGTCGCGCTTATAAAAATTGATTTTTATAGTATTTAAAGTGAATGTAGATTTGTTATATGTGAAATTATTTACTCTTGAATAAGTGATAATTGATTTGTGAATGAAATTAAAAGTGCCGCGATGGATATTTAGTGGATATTTTATAAAAAAAAATTTGCGTGTGTGCTTCTTTTGTAGAAATGTAAGTTTTTTTTTTGTATAAAATTAAATTATAAATTTTATTTTATTGAATTTAAAAATATGCTTGTTTGAAATCTATTATATTTGGGTATAAAAAAACCTATGGAAGAACAAAATCCCAATTCCTTAGATATTAACTAACTTTATTCTGAATCTGACTTTGGAGCTGAAGTTTATCAGTTTTTCAAGAAACCGTCAAGAATATCCGTTGTATAAGTTCCCTGTGAAGCTTAAGTGTCTGTCTGAGGTGTCGTGGTGGTTATATTGGGTTCCAGTACAACCGGAGGCCCACGATAGCATCTAGGAAAGCTCTAGTAGCTTCCTAGGTTCTACCAATTCTGTCTTATACCGGAGACAGACTAGAAACTTAATCTGGACTATGTAGTCAGAATCAGCCATATAAAAGATATGAAATAAAATGGAGTCTACGTCATTCTGACCTCATAATCTGGGGTGGCATTACAGAAGTTGTTTCAAGTCCCCTGTTTCGAGTTTTCCATTGAATTTTTTCATTTAAAACTCGTAACAAATGAGTTGAAACAACTTCTGTAATTCCACCCCAGGATTAAGGGTGCTAGTTTGTTTAGGGTATTAGCTCCATTCCTCCTTTTTATCAGGCATGGACTGGAGTATTGTTTGTAGGAGGATCGTGCATAGTAAGGGAGAGTCTCTTAGGCTTCATACCCCTTCCAAGCCCTTCATTTTTCTGAGGTTATGGCTTTAACCTGAACCAAATATGACATGCCGGACCGTAAGAAAACTGGACGAATTAGGGCTTAGTTGCGGCCCTTTTACAAATAGCCCTAAATGAAAATGTAAAGTGACAAGTGCCAAATGGAAAATGAATTCCGTAAATGCAGATTTAAGCGATTTATTTGATTTATTTAAATTGTGGGAGAGATAAAAATCGCGAAATAAACAAAATGAGAAACAGCCACGGATATTACCGTGTTAAATTTGTAAAAATAAGTCCTTATAGAGCTGCCAAAGGCCTTGTTTTTTTGTTTAGCAACTATTGAAGATTTCCCTTGTTAACTCTTCCTGAGTTTCGAGAGATCTTCATTCGACCAGGGTGGCGGAGTGGGGGTGGGGGTAAAGTTTTTTTTGCTCCGCCCTATTTGGGCAAGATAGCTTATACTCCAGGTGGATAGAGTTTTTCGGTTAAGTGTTGAACCTATCCTAACCATTAATGGCTCTACAGAGCAGTGATTATATCAATGCTGACATCACATGGCTGCTTCCTAATGTGGTTGGCACTGTTGCAAAAGAATGTTTGAAAAAAAAAATCTGGGGCTCAGACCAAGTCCAAAGAAAGGCATGTCTCGGAGTACCTACAAGATAGCTTTGCGTATAGTTTGCACTGAAGCAAAAATCGACATGCTTTTGATATGTGCTCCATCTGATATACATATCTGAGGTTCTGAGGCGGCTTTGGAAGCGACGTTTTCGGAGACAGCAACCATATCCGATCAGTCGCTTTTGAACTTTTGGTTTGTTTCTTAGATAAAAAAAGCTTTTCTGAGGCTTTCCTTGTATTCGAACAAAACTCTTGCATTTTAATTCTTTTTTAATTTCATAAAGATGTCGCTTTTGAGCTTTTGGTTTGTTTCTTAGATAAAAAAAGGCTTTTCTGAGGCTTTCCTTGTATTCGAACAAAACTCTTGCATTTTAATTTTTTTTTAATTTCCTAAAGATGTCGCTTTTGAGCTTTTGGTTTGTTTCTTAGATAAAAAAAGGCTTTTCTGAGGCTTTCCTTGTATTTGAACAAAACGCTTGTAATTTAATTTTTTTTTAATTTCCTAAAGATGTCGCTTTTGAGCTTTTGGTTTGTTTCTTAGATAAGAGTTTTTTTTAGGCTTTCCCTGTATTCGAACAGAACTCTTGCATTTTAATCTTTTTTTAATTTCCTAAAGATGTCGCTTTTAAGCTTTTGGTTTTTTTCTTAGTTAAAAAAAAATTTTTCTTGTATTCGCGGAAAAAGTTTTTAAATTTTGTTAACTCTTTTAATTTCCTAAAGATGTCTTAGCGTTATACAATATTGAGAGCATAAACCTGTATTTTTTTCAATAATGGGTTTCATGCTCGTTCAAGAATCTATCTTACAACAAAATCTAAAACATATGGTTTTGTTTTTGGGTCAATTGCAATTGCACTTGTGACCTTACATAGCCTTCGTCTTTGCTCTACACAAATTCCTTTCTCTATAAGGATAAAGCTTAGCTACTAATGGACATAGAAGCGTATATCTTTTGGGGAGCCGGACCCCATTAGTCTTTCAACACAGTACTGGGTCCGAGGAAGGGGGTGACCACAAAACCTTAAGAATAACTTTACACAGTTATTACTGCCATAAATTCCTGATCGGGTAGACCAACCAGCTTGATTAAGGGGGGATGGTGGACTGTTTTAGTAGGGTCTTGTAGGGTTTTTTTAGATGATGTTACGGGCATAATACAATAGCCTTTAACAATTTAGTGATTTTTTTTTGGGGGGCGGGATGGGGGAAGAAACTTAAAGGTTAATTGGAACGAAATGGGCCGTCTCCGTGTCTATTGGATTGTCTTTGACTTTATTATTACAAAATCTCTCCATATTTATAAAATTGATTTCCTTATTTTTTTTTGGGAGGGGGCAGGGGTTGGCGAGGGATAATTTAAGTTTCTGGAATATAAATTTTAAGTTGGGTCGTTGGCGGCCTTATTATGCCAGCATAAGCATTTTATTTTGCAAGCCCTTAGGAAAATTGTGTGTGATTAACTTTTGAAAATTGAAAAAAATTGATTACTTAATTCTGCTCACAATATGGAGAGTGGGGAGATAATTGTGGGCGGTTGTGTAGGAGGCGATGAAATGGTATATGTGTGGTATTTTTTTTTGATACTGCCCAGCTTCTTCTCTCTAAAGGGAAAAGTGAGCACTCTTTAGGGGTTTTTTTTTCGTTGGGCGATATTAAAAACACAAAGACTTGAGAATGTGTGTATAAGGTTGATTTATTTTTTTTTTGAATTGGGAGGTTTGGTTGAGAGTTCATGACTTCTGACGTCTGTTCCATTGTGTACCTCTTGATTTTAATTATGCATCCTTGATTCGCTCGGATAATTTCCAGTTTAGGTTGAAACTGAGCATGTTTCTTTGTGAACACTATTGCATATGAATGGGTCTATCTCTATACATATATATAAACCAAGCGATACTGTAGGGTATTTTGCAAAAAAAAGGGTAAGGAAAAAAGGTGCTTGAATAGTGTATACCTTTTAGACACCTTGCGATTACCAAGAGCCTTTTTATACAATCTTCTCTTCCACATTTTCTGTATAACCCCTTGAGTGGTGGGACTCCTGTTTTCTTTTATATACCTTCTTCTGCTTCTTATGTTTGTTGCTTGTTTAAGTTTCTTAACCAAAAGGACTCTACGAGTTATATTACCATGTCGGCATACCTTTTTTGTTGTTGTTATTGTTGCCGGTTTCTTCTTTATATACTGGGAAAGGAATTTTTGCCTGCAATCTGGTAATTCTGGGGTCGCGCTAATTTAGGTTTGTGCTGTTTGCTTATGTTTAATACATGTATATATACGAGTATATATATATATATATTTATTCACTCACTTCGTATGGTATGTTACAGAGCATAGGGTATCCGGGCCGAGTAACCATGCCCCATATTCGTGCTGTCTTGAATCTTCTTCCCAAATGCCGTTCGGCTCTATTAAAGTTTTTTTTTCTTCCAACTGTTCATTTTCTAGTTCCCCCCCCCCCCCCCCCCCCTCCACAAGTTAGAGTTATATGTATTTTTTTGTGTTGTTAGTCCTATGTAACCTTGCTGTAGTCTTTCCAATAAATCTTTATAGTTTCGAAGTTGATTTCTTGATTGCATCACAAGAATTGTTTTCTGATAAGAGCTTTTTTGACCTCTTTTGACCAATCGGCCTATGGTAAGGACACCGGTACTCGAATCCAGTTTAGAAGGTTTGAAGCCACACTATTGGCAAATGCCCTGACGTTAAAAAAAAACTATTCCAAAAAATAATAGCAATATATGTTCCTGAATGAAAAAGAATTCAAAACATACAAAATGTGAAAGGAAAAGCTCAATTTTTACATTTATTACATTTATTTTCTGACATATACTCACTTTTGTTTTTAGTTAGACACACTTAGCCTAGCGATAACTGAAGGTTATGGGCGCCATTTTGTTTTCTATTAAAAAAAAACATGGCGGATAGATATTCAGTTCGTCATATCGCCAAACGATATTTACCTTAATCTTACCATTTGTTGACACGCACACATAAATATTTAATATCCATTTTTGACATCCAACATTTAGAAGGTTGATTTATATATTTGTTAATATTTCATATATATATATTTTTTTTTTGGTGTACATATTTCATGTCTGTGCGTGTGTGTGTGTTTGTGTTTGAATGGGCTAACTTGTATAGGATATGGCCTCGTAATTATTAAAGTGGTCTAATTCACAAAGTTTTAACGCGCCTTTAACATTTTTATTGCGCAATTGCAATATTCTTTTCAAACAACACAGTTACGCGCTTGCTGAGAACAGCCAGGGCTAAAAAAAGGGGAAGGGGAGCTTTCTTGAAAGTAAAAGCTTCGATGCGTTTAAGCGAAGCTTTAAAGTTATTTTTGAAAATAAAAGCTTTGAAGCTTTTTAAAAGTAAAATATTTAAAGCTTTTTGAATGTAAAAGCTTTAAAGCTTTTTGAAAATAAAAGCTTTGAAGGTTTTTTAAAGTAAACTATTTGAAGCTTTGTGAAAATAAAAGCCTTGAAGCTTTTTTGTTAAGAATAAAAGAATTAAGCCCCGCGAGCCATCGAGCAATTTATTGGGGCTCGCTCATGTTTTTAAATGTAAACACCATTAAAGGTACAGAGCAGCGCTGTATAAACATAACGTGGAATTTGTAAATAAATTCTGTTATATTTGGTATTAGAGCATTATTATCGAAAATGGTATGGGGCAGAAAAAGAAGTGTCCAGTTACCGAATTGTTCACACGCCATTGTGCAATGTGTAGTAGTAAGCTTAGCTCGAAAGATAGAAAAAGGATAAGATAGATTAAAGGTGAACAAGAAAGTGTACCGTCCGCTAGGTGAAGACCTGACCTAAGCGGAACTTTGGTACCCTATTTTTAACCGGTTAAGCCGGCGGGATGCCTTATTAGGGCTACCCTATGCATGCATATTGTGCAAAATCTGCCTGGGAACATAGAATTAGTAATTAATTATTAAAACTATAATGCCGTGGCCAGCCAAAAAAGGATATACGACAAAGAAATCAGACGAGGGCCCATGCTATGTCAACTCAGCGAGATGGAGCGTAAATAATAATCGAGACGTTGATAAAGCTAAAGATACAGTAAAACACCTAAGGACGAGTAGTAATCGACTATGTTCGGGAGTAGAACGGTTCATTGTGAATCGGACGAAACGGGCCGAAGATGTACAGGCCTTCTCCTGTGGATCACAATATATGTAATAATGTGTTGAGGGTACGCGACACCCCAGAAGCGATTATCGTGGTAGCGGTCGTAGGACGCCGCCTCGATGAGATCGAATTGTGCGTTAAGAAAGCGGCGATCTATTTTTGTTTTGAAAGAGTCTAAGCTTAGGTGTAACCCTTTATACTACCAGTCCGTCATATCGTTTATGTCATGGTGCCATGTCTAGTATAGTAAGCTTAGCTCAAAGATAAAAAGAGTATGTGATAGGTTTAAAGGCAGTCTGGAGGATGCACGAGGAGGCGAAAGTGAGCCTTGCATTTGAACTCTTGTTTTTTGTATGAGTTCGGGAATACTGACTATGGAAGGACCAAGGTTTTGGGCACAGGGAGCGCCTGGAAATGCTTCAGATCGTGCAGATCAACCTCCAACACTCCAAGATAGTCATAGATGTAATTAAAGGATAATAAAAGGGTAATAAAGGAGTAATAAAAACAAACGATCAAAAAAATCCAAGTTATGTCAAACAAAAAAAATTCAAAAACCCCGGAGGAGTCTCTCAACGTGGACGGACTTGGTGGAGGAATTGAAGTTGAAGGAATGGGCCAATCATTTCGCGCAGGGAGCGTCTAGAAATGTTTGAGATTGTTCAGATTAACCTCTAACACGACCATACAGCCACACAGGTAATAAAAGGGTAATAAAAAGGCAATAAAAGGGTAATAAAAAGGTAATAAAGTGGTAATAAAGAGGTAATAAATGGGGCGTAATAAATCAAACGATCAAAAAAATCCAGGTTATTCGTTTTTTTATATTGTATGTAAAAGAACCTAAGCTGAGGTGTCATCCTCATGTCGTTCACGTCATGGTGCAATGTCTAGTAGTAAGCTTAGCTCGAGTATAGAAAAAGGATATGATATATTAAGGATAGTCTGGAAGATGTATAAGGAGGAGGCAGTGAGCCTTGAGTTTGAACTCTTGGATGTTGTATGAGTTCATTTTTTTAGCAGCCTGCTGAGCCACAACAGTCGGGATTAGCAGGAGACGGGCCTCGTCGGAGTGTTATATGCCTCCTTAAGCAAGAGAATCCCGCTAACAAGCCGACAAAGACTGTGACGCAGGCAGTTACCAGACTACTAGGTGAACAAAGAGATGCACCATCCGCTAGGTAAAGATCAGACCTAAGCGGAACTTTGGTACCCTATTATTAACCGGTTAAGCCGGCTGGATGCCTTATTAGGGCTACCAGGAATGAAAGATTAAATATATTATTCTATATAGAAAATGTCCAGGTACTTTTGTGACGTGTGACTATCATTGAGAGTTTGTGACACTATTCTTGTGACTATCCAGTTGTTTTGGTGTATTTTAAGCAGCACCCCTGTTTGTGGATGGATTGTCTAAATATTGTGACTGCGTAAAATTAGAATATCGTAAATTATTACCTTAAGTTGTGACTTACCACACATACACACACACTTGTGATAGCGTTGTGACTTGTGACTACTTTCTTAATTATGAGAACATATATTTTTATATTAAAAAATGTTACTGGACGGGTTTTTTTGATAAGTTTTTTTTATGTTTTTTTAAAAAAAAAAGGAATACTAAAATAAAAAAAAATTATAAAAATGCCATGTGTGTCTATGTTTTTGTGGTTTTTGTTTTTGAGTTTTTATATATAAAAATATAAAAAGAAATATTTTTAAAAAACAGCCAATTTTTCACCAATTTCAATTATTTTATTTCAATTAAAAATAATAATAAAATTTTGAAAAGAAAACAAAGTTTTTTTTTATGAATTTTTCCAATTGTTTTGAATTTTTTTTTATTAATTTTAATTTTTTTTTCAAAAATAAACAAGAACAAAAAAACTTAAAACGAGTGATATGTACAGGTTTTTTTTTTGTGATTTTTTTTGTTTTTTTTTGTTTTTTTTTATTGTTTTACATTTACAACAATAATTTTATTTTTTTTGGTAGTTTTTTTTATATACTTATAATTTAATAAATTTTTTGTTTTGTATTTTTATTATTTAAACGTTTCCTTTTAAATTTTTTTTTTAAATATAGTATCTGTATTTTTTGTCAATTTGATTAATATTAATTTATCTAAAATGTACACACATAAAATATTTACTTTTTTTTTATTTTTAAATATTTATTAATATTATGTATGTACGTCACAAAAATTTATTTATTGATTTTTTTTTAAATTTAATTTTTGATATCGATTTTTTTTTATTTAAATTTTTATTTATTCTTTTAAAAAGTTTTGTTTTTGTTTTTTTAACTACATTTAATTTAATTTACTTTACTTTAATATCAATATTGTTTTTTTTTAAAGATACACATTTACGTTTTTTTTTATTTTTATTTTTTTGATTTATTTTAAATTTAATTTTAACAACTAGAGTTTTTTTTAAATGTTTTTTTTTTATAATTTTTTTATATGGTTATTATTTGTTTAGTTATATGTGTTTAATAGATAAATTGTTCTGTTTTTTTTTAATTAATAATTTTCACAAAATTATTTACAAATTATTTCACATTTAATATTAACTTAAAATAAAATTGTTTTTCTTTCATTCCTTAGACTTCTATAAATTTTAATCATTTCAGTCTTTTTTTTTAACCATCTTTATTAATATTAAATATATCATTACAAAATCGTTTTCCTATAAATAATTATAAATAATTCCAATCTTTCTTTTTGTTTTAATTAATTTTAATTTTGAATATGAAACGGTTTTTTTTAAATTATTATTAATATTATTATTTAATTTCTTTTTTTTAAATATATAATTTTTGTTTTTGTTTTTTTTAAATACTTATTTAATAACAAATTTTGTGCTATTTACATATATTTTATTTATTTATTTACTTATTTTTTAATTTTATATTTATATTTTTCTTTTTTTTTAAAAACATCAATTTTCGTCTTAAGTTTTATATTTTTATTTATTAATTTGCTTTTTGTTTTTTTTATAACTTCACATTTTGTTATTATGTTTTAATATTGCTGATAACACATTGCCAGCTTTTGTATGTATATATATTTTTTTAATATTTTTCCGTTGCTGAATTTAATACACGCTTATATGTAAGATAATATTGATTTTTTTTTAATTACTATAAGCCAAGAATATCTTGTAGAATTTTTTTTGTGTTTCGGTTTGCTTAAAAAAAATTTTTATTTTCGATAATTTAATTTATGAAATTTCACTAAATATATTTCTTCAAAATTAAACAGATTCACTTCCTTGGGTTTTTGAGGTTGGAAGGGGGCGGCGCGGGGCGTTTAATATTAAAAATTGTTAAAATATATAATATTATACATATAACATGTATACACGTGTATTTTGCGTTTTTACTACTAATATACACACATAAATAACATTTAATTATATTATTTAATAATTTTTTAGACAACCAGGATAATTTTAAAACACTTATTAAAAACATTGATTCTATTTTGATATTGTTTTTGTTTTTAAATGGCAAAAATAATAATAAAAATTTAAAATTTTTTTTTAATATTCTATATTATATGTATGCAATGATGTTTTAGTTTTTTATAACACATAGACAGAGTGAGCACGGCACGATTTCTTATGTAAATTTTAAATTCTTATTTATTTGTTTTATTTTATTTTTATGAATTAATTTTTGTCTATTTTACCATATTTATGGATATTGAGCCATTTATATTTTATATATTTTTTTTATGTACGTATTTTTTGGTTGTGTCTTACTAAAGATTATAAATTACACGACGGCCTCTTTAATTTGGGGAGGAAAGGATTTTTTTTAGAAGTTTTTTATTCATATATATAATTTTATTTATTTAAAAACCCACAGATATTATTAGAAAATACTTAGGTGAATTTTATATTTCAGGGACCGCCATTTTGTTTTTGGCCGCCATTTTAGTTTTGGCCGCTATTTTAGTTTTCGCTACCATATTGGTTTTGGCCATCATTTTAGTTTTGGCCGCCATTTTAGTTTGTTATCTTCGGCTACTATCAAAATATTATATGAACTGACTGTCAAAATATTATATGAACTGACAAATGACAGCCAAATCAAAATGGCGGTTAAAAAAAATCGGTAGTCCTGAAACATAACACACAACCTGTTTATTTGTTTTAAGGAAGACAGCTATTGATTTTTTTTTTGAAATTGTTATTCTTTACTTCGATTTAAAATTTAAGCTGGTGTAAACTGGAATCTAAAAAAAAATATTGCATACTAAGTGAAATAGTAGTCAGTCTAATGAAAATACGGGCGCACAAACAATCTTCGCACGGGGTTCGAGTCTCCCCCCCCTCACATAGCGAACAAAATTAAATTTAAAAATAAGAATTAATTAAGAAAAAATAAATTTGCCCCTAAACGAATGCACGCAAAAAAAATAAATAAAAATAACCAGCCCACAGAGAGGCTACGTCGTTAATAGATTATTATAGATGGACCAATTTAAGAAAGAAAAATTAACAAAAACTACTTCGACATACAATATTTGGTTATACACAGATCTTTTCTGGCAGTGAAAATGATTGCTGGTTGGATAAATCTATATTATAATGACGAAGAATAATAATAATGTATTCCCACGCTCAATCGATCCAACACCTACTCGTATCTATCGAAGTGCTAATATTATATGATAGAAATATATAGGATGAAGAATATTTTTATATTAAATAAAGAACAACAATTTCAAAAAATAGAAGGACTAAACACATTTATAAATTTATGGTTATTGATAATATTGTGATTTAGTTGATATTTTTATTTGTACGAAAAAAAACAACAACAAAGAGTGTGAACATCGACTTATGATAAAATCCATAAAAATATTGTAGTTATATATATTTCTATGGCATAGTTATTAAAATTGAAGTAGTTTTTGGGTGTAGCTTTATATCGTTTTTTTTTGTATTATTTATTATTATTATTAATCCTCCCCATAATAAAAAAGGTAGACAGACAGTGATAATTGTGATATTATTAAATATTTTTTATCATATGCTTGATATCTTTTATTATTATTAATAATTAATTTTTTCTTATTGTTTTGTTGTCTTGCTTCGTTTTTTTTTTGATATTTATAGAATTACTATTGTTTTTATTGTTTCTGAAATTAAAAAAAAAATAATGATTTGGCAACGATGAGCTTCACAATATTAAATTTTTTTTTGTCGCGTATGCCCACACAATTTTTTTAAATAACAAAACTAATTCTAGGAAAGAATAAAACAAAACGAAGTCGACCGAAAAGTCTTGAAAAGAAAAATCGCAGAAAGCTCATACTCTTAAATAATATCGGTACTTGTTAAATTTGCACGTAACAGGTTAAATAGCAAAAGCAGAAGAAATTAATCTGTTTAGTAGAGTGTAGGGAAATGTGAATAAAATATATATATATTCTGACCATCTGTGAAAAAATACCTTTCGTTTGATATATGTTTCATTAAGATACGTGCACCGGAAATAGGTTAAAAAGGGGTCACAATTTTTGGCTTTCCTATTAATATACAGGGTGTTCGGGTACATACTGCACCGAGCGCAAAACAACCAAAGCCCGGCTTTCGTTCGATACGGAGGACAAGCAGCTTTGGACGTGGTTAGTATTTAGTTGGGGCCCTCGCTTTGGTAAAATCACACTCGCGCTTGGAAAGGTAAACTGCAATTGCAAAAAAATAAACAAAATAAAAGCTTTTTGATCACACGGATCACATGCGTCCACAGGCGTCCATGAAAATCCTTTATTAAGAAGCAAAAAAAAAGAACAAGAAGAATGAAAGAAAACAAATTTTGTATGTTAAACTAACCCCCCTACCCCCCCCCCCCCCCTCCTTAACCCTAACCTTCCGACCACCACCTTAGACACGAACAAAAATGAAAGTTCCGTTTCGTCTCTTAATCTTAGCTATTTGCTATGCAATTTTTTTTTATTCACATTCCCCCCCCCCACACACTATATAAAAACAGGAAAAGTCCTTGTCGTCAAGCTCTTGTTTTCGTCTCAACAAGGAAAGTTTTTCTTTATTAATTTTTTTTGTTCCCCACCCACTCCCCCACATCCATGAAACTTTCTCTTTTCATATTTACCCCTTTCATTTTCATCCGTATCCAAAATTCACTTTCCACAAAAAATACACACCACAGTCGGCTACCCCTTTGCTTTTCCCCTTAAACACTCTTGCACAATCTTCTTCTTTATATGGCAGTAAAATAACAACAACAAAAAAATTGAGCTTTTGTGGAAAGCTTTCGAAAAAGCTTTTTTTGGTCGCGTTGATGATAGTTTTAAGCTGTTCACACGAAGTTAATTTTCTTTTCTACAAAATATTCTTGTCGGATGTAATTTTTTTTGTTTTTTTTTTTGAATAATTTATAAATATTTTTTAAAGTTTTTTTCTTTTTAACATATAAATTGTTTTTTTTTTCAATTAATATTATTTACAAAAATCCCCTCTTTGCGGAGTGACATATACATGTATACAGGACATAATTTGATATATTTCGAGACAGTTAGAATATTTAGTATATATATTTCATTTTTAAATAACGGTACTTACATGCATACTAATATTGTCTAAGAGCTTTTAATATTTGTTGTTTAATACACATACATATAAACATCTAAGAAAAAGTGAAAGTCGAGAACGTTTCCTATCTTGTATATTTTACGTTTTGAGGCTGTGCGATGGTTGCCGGTATGTAGTTTTTTTTTGTATATACACATATTTTTATATCTAGATGTGAATGAAGCAGGGATGAGCGCGTGTTTGTTGGTGGAGGTGTGGTTGTGGATTGGTGGTATATATTTCTGTCTGTAGGTATAATAGCTGGGGTGGTTTTTGTGGTGAATATGAAGTACTGCTGAAGGGTGTTGGATGGGATCGGGGTTGTTGCTTTCATTCTCAATTTAAGGATGATGGGAGGGAGGAGGGGGGAGGGGGGTGGGAATTTGAAATAAAATGAAAGTGCAATTGTAGACAGGAGAAAGTTAGTTGAAATGTGAATAGAAAGTGTCTGTAAGTATCATTTAAGGACTCTTTTAAAATTAATTATAACATAACAAGAAATTTTGTTTAACTACACTCAAATTATATTATATAGGTGTGTACTTAACACAGGAAATCAATCGTTATATAATGGTCTTTAGGAAAGGTGGTTGTGACTTCTCAGGTTTTTTTTATTTCTTTGGTAAAATGGATCGAAAAAAAATGAACGAACTCTGAGATAGGCATGAATTAATAAAAATTAAATTCCAGATATTAAAGGATGAAAGGTAATAAAAGGGTAATCACACAAAAATAATCATAAAAGATGGTGGAGGTGATGGTTGAGGCCCGGGGGGAAGGGGGGGGGGGTGGAGTGGTGTATGGGGAAAGGAAGGGGAATATTTTTTTTAATATAAATCTAGAAAGATTTTTTATTTTCACTAGATGTAATTAAAGGGTAATTAAAGGGTAATTAAACAAAAAGAATCATATTGATGGTAGTGGTAATGGTGATGGCCGGGGACGGGGGGGTGGAGTAAGGGAAAGGAAGGGGAATCTTTTTTAATATAAATTTAGAAAGATTTTTATTATCATTCGAGGTAATTAAAGGGTAATTAAACAAAAAGAATCATATTTATGGTGGTGGTAATGGTGTGGGCCGGGGAGGGGGGGGAGTGGAGTAAGTGGAAGGAAGGGGAATATTTCTTAATATAAATCTAGACAGATTTTTTATTACCCCCAGAGGTAATTAAAGGGTAATAAAACAAAAAGTATCATATTGATGGTGGTGGTAATGGTGAAGGCCGGGGAGAGGGGGGATTGGAGTAAGGGGAAGGGAGGGGGAAATATCTCTTAATATTATAGTTGGTGGGAGGGGGGTGGGAGGAAATATCTCCTAATAGTGGTGTGTGGAGAAAGGAAGGGGAATATCTTTCAATTTCAGTCCAGAGAAATTTTTTTAATTACCTCCAGAGGTAATAAAAGGGTAATAAAACAAAAATAATCATATATATATGGTTGAAGCCGGGCAGTAGTGTATGGGGAAGGAAGGGGAATATTTCTTAATATAAATCCAGAACAATATACCACCAGAGGCGGGGGGGGGCGGTTTGAGCGAAGAAAGGAAAATATCTCCTAATAATGATGTAAGGGAAAAGGAACGGGAATAATCTCTTAATCTCAGAATTGCGGTGGCGGTGGTATAATTACTTCTTGAAAATTCTCATATATAACATATATTGGAAAATTTCACACCATTGTTACATTACGTCTCCTTCGATCGCTTGTACTGACCGTATTTACTGGTCCTTGTATAAATGGATTATGACCAATTAGATGTGGATTTGTTCTACTTATTGTGCTATATGTTGGTGGCTGTTGTTGTTGTTGGTGTTGTTGTTGCTGGTGTTGCTGATGTGGGCTAGTTGAACGTAGTGGGGGTGGCGGCTGATGCTGATGATGATGTAAATTTGTTGGTAATGTATTAATACCATATAATTGATTATTATTTATTGACTGTTGTTGCTGTTGCATATGTATATGTGGATTAACAACATTCATATGAAGCTGATTTGTATAGCCTTGTTGTTGCTGTTGTATAGTATTTGTTGGTAATGGCGGTACTGGCGGTGCTATACCACTTCTATCGCTTATTGATGTTCTATCGCTATGATGTAATCCACAGCTAATACCGCTAACGCTAATTTGATCTGGTAACATTTGTGTTTTACGATAATGATCAGCTGTTGTTGTATTTGTATTATGATCATTGATCTTTTCAATTATAATATTTGAATTATTATAGCTATTTGTGTCTGTTAGTAGTTTTGATGCTGTCCATGATTCGAATGGACTTAAATCGTCATATGTTGATATAACCGCTACATTACCGCTACAATCAAATTGATTACGATGATGATGGATATGGTCTAATTGTTGTTGTTGTTGTTGCTGCTGTGATGGCAGCATATCTTGATGATGATAATCCTTATGCTGTTGTTGTTGATGGATAATATCAAAGCGATTTGGTATTGGTGTTGGTATTTTTAATTCATCATCATTATCATTATTTAATACCGGTATACCAAGCGTATGATGATCTTCAATTGTTGAATAATTTTGTGCAATTGTGTAATTATTTATTTGATCATGAACTGGACTAGATTGTACACTATTACGCTGTGATGATGATGATGGATATTGTTGATGTTGATGTTGATGATGGTGTTGGTGTTGTTGTTGATTATCATCACAATTTGATTGTGTATCACTTTTATGATCGTGATCTGGTTCAGAAATACCAGTCGTATTATTATCATCGTTGTTATTTTGTGCAGCAGATGCTGCAGCAGCAGCAGCAGCGGCTGCAGCAGCCTCTGCATGATGGCGATTCTTTTGTCGTTTAATAACACAAAATATGCAATACATTAATATAACGCATAGAGCGCATATTAAGCCAGCTATTATTGGTATTGCATATTGGGACTTTATAATCGAATCGCCATCGTTCAGTGCTGTGCCATTTGTTTTATTACTATTGTCATCCAATTCGTCATCAAGTAATATACCCAAAAATGGATTTGGTGATTCCTCCTTCGGTGATTCAGTTGTCAATGACGAATTTGGTACATAGGCTCGAACTGGATTTGAAACTGGACCAGGAAATATGTCATCGTTAGTTGTTATTTTCGTATAAGGACGCAAGCCAAAAAATATTGGTTTTCCAACTAGATCTGGTTCGTAATTGATGACGTCGAGCATAAAAGTTGTGACATCCCCAATTGATAGCGGCCGGGGTATGTCATGCTCCCATGGAATAGAGTTAATATCGAAATTTTCAATGATATCTTGTATATGAAAGGCATATTTCAATTCATATTTTGTTACGCTATAACCACCCATATCGGGTGATGTCCATCTCAGGCGTATACGTCCCGGGGCAATATATTCTGATGTTAGATCCCCGATACGTCCGGCATCTAATCGTAACTCATCCAATATATCCTCTTCGGTTATCACAATTGTTATTGGTGGTAAAAATCGTTGGAAGGGTGCTGTTTGCCGGGTTTGTTCGTTCTCGAAGGTGCTCCCACAGCATGGTAAATTCAATATTTGTGCGTTATCTTGAAGAGAATGTGCAGTATTACCATTATCATTAACATATACCTCAAACTTATATATTCCAGGTCCCAGATTCTTAGCACTAAAATACCGACTGTAAATGCCATCGCCTTTTGTTATATCTGGATCACCAGATCCAGTATCTAATAGATAGAATTTTTCTTGGCAATTTGTTGTGTAATTGCACGTTTGTATGTCAATTCTAGTGACAATAACCTGCACTGATGCAGCATGTACCGGATAATCTCCGCGCAATAGCTCACAGTAAAATATTTTTGGACCGCCACCCTTTGGTATATCATACCATGCATTGGCACGTATCACATTAGCCTCCTCACCAGTTGGTGTTGCAAACACCTGTACAAAATGGGGCTGGGGATTTCCATTAATCCTATCTATCATATATGTCCATGAACCAGTTATATTAATAATTGCAATTAACGTAAGCTGTTTAACTGGCATCCTCTGATCACTGCGTGTACCATATTGTACACCATTCGGACTAATCAGCTTAACGTTTTGTATCAAAGGTTGTTCAACGTTATGAGTGTAAATATAAAATCCAGATGGCAATCGGACACTATCGTCCATATAGAAACCGCCATTTATTACACGACTAATGCGTCGCGTTGAATTTCCATCATTAATAATATCGACCAATTCCTTTCGGTGAATTTCAATAGGAAAATCACTCTTTGGTCCCTCATAAAATGACCCACTAATATGAAATAGAATCATATTTAGCTCAAAGTATGTGTTGAGAAAACTTTTTTCACTATTATATTTCTTTTCGTTAATAGTAAAGCTAAGACCACGTGTATTTTTTGCTAAAACATCTAAAGATTGGCGTCGTATAACGCCTGGATAATTAATTGTTACCATACGAACGTTCTCTTTGTTGGCAACATTTATTAATTCCTCATAATTGACACCATAATCCATTCCAGGCGCTATTATCAATACAATATCAGACGCTGTACCATTTACACGTCGACGTTCAATCAACAGATCAATACCAGCAATAATCGCACAGCTAATACACGCTAACTGTCTTGAATCGCTCGGTGAATACGGTATAAAGGATGCAACCAAATCTCGATTTTTCTGTATATTCAATGGGGTTATATCAAATATTTTCGATGTTCTAGTATCATTAGCTAATACAACACCAACTTCAGTATTTGGCAATAGATCGTACAATACCCATTTTCTTATAGCGCTACGCAAAAAACTCCAAGATTCACGCAATAATGAATCTTGTGTATCATCAATTACTACAGCATAACGTGTTAAATATCTACGACGATATTCGAATATGGGTATTGTATTTACAATAATATCACTTACTGTATCATATGACATTAAGTTTTTATGCCTAAAATCATCATGTTCTAATATAACATCCAGTGTGCTGCGACGTCCACATAATAGATTATGTTTTGTTGGTGCCCAACGATCATGATTTGTGCTATCACAAAACATTGTTACATGTTCAGCTTGCGGTGCAAACATAATGCTGGCACGTGATCGTTTATCTAGATGTTTTGTTATATCAAAATATGGGCTGCCTTTGGCGCATAATCTGTAATCAAATTAGAAAAAGAAAAATATATAATATATATAATGATATCACACTTTTTTTCTATTTAAAAATTATCAAATTGCGGTTTCTTATTACCACCAGTGGTAATAAAAGAGGTAATAAAAAAATAATAATAATGTAAATCGACATATCAGGCACGACGATATGAATTTTTAATTAAAAGCTGAACTTTTTGTATCAAGAGATTTTTTTATTACCACCAGAGGTAATTAAAGGGTAATAAAAAATGATCATATAAATCCACACATGTGGCACGAAGATACGAATTTTTAATTAAAAATAAATCCAGTTCTTTTATCAAGAAATTTTTATTACCACCAGAGGTAATAAAAGGGTAATATAAAAATTAATAATGCAAATTGGCACGAATATACGAAATTTTAATTAAAAACTGAACTTCTTGTATCAAGAGATTTTTTTTTATTACCACCAGAGGTAATAAAAAGGGTAACAAAAAAAAGGATCATATAAATCCACATATCAGGCCATTAGATACGAATTTTTAATTAAAAATAAGTCAGTTCTTGGATGAAGATTTTTTATTACCACCAGAGGTAATAAAAGGGTAATAAAAAAAATTAATAATGTAAATCGATATATCAGGCATGAAGGCATGAATTCTTAATTAAAAATTGAAGTTCTTGTATCAAGAGATTTTTTATTACCACCAAGAGGGTAAGGGTAATAAAAAAAACGATCATATAAATCCACATATCAGACCATAAGATTCGAATTTTTAATTAAAAATAAGTCAGTTTTATGAAAAATTGTTTTATTTACCCCCGAGGTAATAAAAGGGTAATAAAAAAGGAATCACATATAAAAACAGATCACAGACAGGCGAACAGAGGGACTGGAGCACTCTAAATAAACAATTTCGCATGATTTTAAAATAATATAACAACAACAATAAAACAAAACAAAACAAAAAAACTCACCCAGCTTCCTTCGTTTTCCCATCACTACATCCAGTTAAATGTTGTGATTCAGTAAAATGGCATATCGGATATACATTATCCGCTTTATATCCCAGCTCATCGAATATACCATAACGGTATTTGGCAAATTCACGTACCAAATCTTTACCAATATTCGATGTTTTTAATCCACGATAACCAATATATATTTGCATTCCCGGCTTATAACAGCCACCAGATTGTTTTGCCCATGGCCGATCACCAAATAAACGATTTGGTAATGTTATTGTGAAATCACTTGTTTCACCAGATGAACGATGAATTGTATGATTTTCTGGTACACAATTATCTGGCCATGTTGATGGTAAATTTATAATTATTTTACCAAAATATGCCCGACCGCCAAGGGCTATATAGAGATGATATGATGCTGATGTAAATGCAGTCTGTAAGAAAAGGAAAAATAATCTTAATTTTATATTATATAGTAAAAAAAATATTGTAATCGTTTTTTGCTTTTGTTTTTCTAGTAAGATATAATTTAAAGCGGAAACATTTTATATTGTAATAGACATTTTATTACCCTTTTATTACCACCTAGTAATAGGCATGTGTTTTTATAAAATCTTATTACAGTTCTCAAGGAAAATTAATATATTTTGATTGAATCTTTCGAGCCGGCTGTTTTTTTTTAAGAATATCAAACACGAACTTAACCCCTTTAAAAGTGCCTATCCAATGCCGATTTATGATATTTCGTTATATTATCGTTTTATGACCCCCCCTCTGGGTAACTAGCATGAATTTTGTTACATTTATCAAGAAAAAACAAACACGAAATCAACCTCTTTAAGTGCCTATCCAATATCGTTTTAAGATTTTTTTTATTACCTTTTTATTACCCCCTGGTAATAAGCATGTTTTGTATTAAAATTTTATTACTTTTTTTTAAGAAAAATTAATTTATTTTGATTGAGGTTTTTTTATATTATATTAAACACGAACTTAACCCATACAATACTGTTTTATGATATTTCGTTTTAGTACCATTTTATTACCCCCCGACCGGGGGGGAATAAGCATGAATTTTATTACATTTTCCGAGGAAAATCAATATATTTTGATCGAAGAGTGCCACTATCAAATATCGTTTTAAGATGTTTTTGTTTTATTACCTATTTATTACCCCTTTATTACCCCTGTTAAACAAACAATCTGTTTTGTACGAAATTGTCTTATATTTTCCATGAAAAATTAAAAACAAAACAAAACAAAACAAATCCCATTGACCCCTTTAAGGATATTCACAAATTTTGATAATATAGCGTGCGGCTTGAGTGAAACATTATTATGAATATTTTTACCTTTTCTAGTCATTGGTCCTGTAAGCTTTTTTTTGTTTTTTAACCACAACTTCTTACCACAAAATACTTGGATCACAAGCACAAAAACAAAATATTAAAAATAAAATAGAAAAGAACACAGCAGCAGAGTAGTAGAAGCAGCAACACACAAAAACCAAAAGTATATTACAAATAGAAGAACAAAAAAAAAACAACAAAAGACAGAAAGAAAGAAGGAGCTGCCTAAGACCCTTTAAGCCTTTTCTAAACCACCCTGTGTGCGAGCCTCATCCTGTGCACGCCCCAAGTAGGCCAGGTTGTTACATTAAAAATTTTAATGGTATCATTGCTTCTTGGACTAGTCATAAAATGCTGTATTCCAACATCCTATTTCTGTGAAATTTTATCTCGAGTTACAATTAGCAAAGGGGCCGGAGGGGATGCTATTTTGGTGCGTATAGAACGGGGAATGTTATATAGCCAAACCAGGTGGTGAAGTGGTCCTAGCTTATAAATTAGAAAAAGGTGGATTGGTGGAGTATTTATTCTCTTTCTCTCTGGAGACTTGCTTATTTTCAGATGGATGTATGTGTGTGTGTGGTTTTCTTTATTTGTTGGTCCATTGGCTTGTTGGTTTATAGCATTGGGTGAGATTAGGGATGTCACTTTCAAGTGCATGGGTAGTAGTATATACTTGGAACAGACATTTACTATAATATTGCCGGTACAATACAGCTCCCCCTTTCCCACCCCAAAAAAAACCATTCCAAAATTTTGATACTAACATTATCAACAACAAAAAACATCAACACCAAAAACCCAAACTGGAAGCGGAAAATTTATTTTATATATATTAAAAAAAAATCCAGGATTTACCTGACTGGAAATGATTTGATTTGATGTGCCCAATTAGGCACCTGGTTCCTGTAACAAGAACAGGCCTACCGCAGTATCATTCCCCCACCACCGCCCTCCCGCCCCCTTGTGAACATTGTCGTGAATTGTGAGTCACATTTTAACATGGCTACAATTTTCAGACGTTTTACTTCCACACCACAATTTAATTCGGCGTGTATTTTTTTGTGATTCCTTGATTTACTTTTTTGTTGTATTTTTTTCTTCTTGTTCCACTTTTGCTTTTCCAGAAAAAAAAAAATAATAATAATAATAAAATGTTTCAACATTTAAAATTGTGTAAACATTTTCGGCCTCTGTATTTTTTTCTTCTTTTCTTTTTAACAAAACTCCGACAACGATGCGATAAGAAAGAATCACAGCCCCTAAGCAGTTTCGTAGGGTACCTCCCTGAGTCGGAAGCATTGAAGCACATTTACGGGGGATGTGAGAAAGACATACAGATATAGAAATATATGGTATGTATGTATATGGGAAGCAAACATAAATGGGAGAAGAAAAAAAAGATAGAAAGAAAGCTCAGTGAACTGTTACACAGTCTTTCCGGAATAGTGCACTATGCTGTTCACACCATATGGCTGCTGGGTTGTATTAATATCAGAGGGTGCTGGACAATATAACAAACAGCAAAAAAAAACCACCATCGATACAAACAATAACACCACTGAAACACACACACATGTATACACAAAAAAAAAACAATTTATATATGTCCACCTGAAAGGTAACCGTTGTCATTGTTGTCGGCAGGTGAAGTGAAATTTGATCGTTTTCCGTTTTGAGAACAGAAAAGGTACAAAGAAAAAAGGCAAACAGAGGCAACCGGGTTTTTGTTTTTTTGCTGTAGTGTTAATTAAAAAACAACACACATTAATTTTTTGAACTCTCCCGATTTTTGATTAACTAGGGTGGATATATCGATGCACCTGTTCTTAGCTTAGCACATATGTTTAAAAATCTTGTAACTGGATGCTGTACTTTAAAAAGTCCCAAACATTTTGTTTTTGTCATAATCGAATTCTTTTTTAAAGTTTTTGAAATAAAAAAAAATTATATTTTAACCTTAGCAAGAAATATCTTCAATAGTTACTATAAACAAGGCTTTTAACAGCCACACACTATAAGGACTGCCCAAAGCTGTACAAGAAAATCATTGCCTCAGTCAAGAGAGACGAATTTTTAACTAAAAATAAGTCAGTTTTTGTATTAAGATATTTATATTATCACACCAGAGGTAATAAAAGGGTAATAAAAAAAATAGAATCATATCCAAGACAGATACCCGGGGGGGGGGTGTTACAAATCCATCGAGATGGCTTAGGAGATTGTACCAGAATATAAGATCCTTTTAAAAATTACAATAGTCCGTCCTCTATAAAACAAAAGGGGGAATGGAGCTTACAGACAGAATCCTACGCGGAGTCCCTAGAGATACAAATGAACACACACACAAACTTTCCCGGCTGTAAATACAGCAAAAAATGACTAGAATCCTCTAGGAGCTAACGAATATACACGAATTTTTAACTAAATTAAGTCAGTTTTTGTATCAAGAGATTTATTTATTACCACACCAAAGGTAATAAAAGGGTAATAAAAAAAGGATCATATAAATTACCATATCAAGCACGAAGATAAAATTTTTTAATTAAAAATAAGTTCAGTTCTTGTATCAAAAGATTTTTTTTATTACCACCACAGGTAATTAAAGGATAATAAAAAAAAGAACCATGTACCAATATGATATAAACCATTTCAGTAAGCCATTTTTAGGCAAAGCCTTTTTGTTTTTTTGTATAGGACAACAATATTAATTATTATATTGCCACACAAAAAAAAATGTAAAAAGACCCCGCTACCGTGTTGCAGCCAGAACAAAAAAAGAACTATTGCACAAAAATCCTCGAAAATCCGTGAATTGAAGCGTGAAATTTTAA
The DNA here is from genome assembly GCA_963855945.1 of Thereva nobilitata. Classification (NCBI taxonomy): domain Eukaryota; kingdom Metazoa; phylum Arthropoda; class Insecta; order Diptera; family Therevidae; genus Thereva; species Thereva nobilitata. The sequence goes on along the minus strand of OY979699.1, from coordinate 14,717,583 downwards.
ATCCCCCTTTTTAGTATTTTTATAATCCCATTAATTATTACTTGGAACGCGGTCTTTGTAAAAAACAAATGGAAATTGATAACTAGACCCATTATGGTTAAAAAAAATTGATTTAATCAAATTGATTGAGCGTTGGCATTATGAACACAATTTTTTAATTATATTAAATCCGCGGCGGATTTTAAAATATGTAATTAATTTTAGTTTCGAGAAGATAGATGTATCGTTTTTCGAAGCGGTCCCCCTACTAAGTACTAACCACGCCCAATGCTGCTTTATCATCGGTTTTCGGACGATAACAGGTCTAGTTCTAGTTCTATTACATATGGTAAACGATAGCCTTTACCAGGTTGGGTAAAGTTCTTAAAAGTTCTTGCAAAATATACCATTTGGGGTAATAAAAGGGTAATAAAAGAGTAATAAAGCGAACAGTTCTAGTAATTTGTAAAAGAGTTTACCTATAATCTACTTAAGTCAGGAAAGCGAAAAAGACATGTCTTAGCCCCATAATACGCGTTCACCCCCGGCAACAAACCCCCAATTTTTTTCATAAACCATATCTTAACTCCTCCGCCTCGATCATGTCAAAGTAGCCTTCTTAATATGCTACAAATGCGATTTTCTCTTTTCTCGATCTCGAATCTTCTCTGTTAATCGCGCAGCATTTTAATGTGAAAACGAACGAGAATTCTTTGCCAGTCAAAAGCTATACACACAAAAATAACACAGAACCCGGGGCTTCGGGGTTGGTGTTGTTAGTACATGAGTATAAGGGTATGAGTCCGTGGAGTAGATCGATAGAAGAACCTTAAAAAGGATTATTCGTTGTTATTGCTGCTTTATACTAGATGTTCTTTTACATTTGTTTTATACGCACACACACACACACACATTCATTGTAGATTCATCTTACATATCAAACAATAACAAAACGAGAGAACGATGAAGACAAAAAAAAAGAAAAAAAATTTCCATATTCTTCTTCAAGATGCCGGAGCTCCTTTTACATCTCTTATAGACGATATTTACAGACTTAAACATTTAAGAGGATTTTCTAGACAAAATCCAGCATAGATTTATACTGTCGCTAGCCTTATCCCTTTTCTCTCCTTCTAAGAAACTTGATTTTTCGGGCAGGGAAGGAGATTCCCAATCCACCATAAGTACTTCGTCCCATGCCATATTTTATTGCGATATCCTTATGCCATGGAAATTATATTTATTATCAACCCACTCGTCTTGGTTCTTCTCTCATCTTTTACCACACCATCTCCTCTAGTCACTAGAAACGCCTATTCTACTGCATCCCTTCTACTCTCGAAATCTGAACGCAGAGTGTGGGTGTAGATGAGGGGAGTTGGGGTAGTTTTTGTAGAATATACTAATGGGACAAGAGATACTGTGTTCGGATATATCGGTGTATATTTTTCTTGATACCTCGACCTATACTGTACTCAGACGATGCTGGACATCCTCTACTAACTTTGTTGTTATTCTGGCTTGATGATGCTCAATTAGCCGGTTTTTTTCTGGTTTTCGAGGAGAAAGACAGCAACCGGAAAGAGGGTAAGAAGGTAATAAAATGTTTTCTTAGGAATATAGATAATATTTCCATATGAGATGCTGTGAACATTGACGTCATGTTTTTGTGTGTGCTTTTTTTGATATTGTTGTCTACTGTCTTATGGCAATGATTTAAGTAACACTTTAAGATCACATTTTGTCTAGACAGCAAAAATCTATACATTCTATCATAGTAGGGTAAGGGCAGTTTAGGACAGGGTAAATGATTTAAGCTAAATGTGTCTATGCTTAATTCTAAATAGAATTTTTTTTGATTGCATTACCATTGATTACCCAACCCGGAATCCGTTCTCTTAAAAATAAAATCGCAAAAGCGCTTAATATTCACAATTACCCATTCATAATTAATGCTTATTACCAGGGGTTAATAAAAGGGTAATAAAACAAAAAATCTTGAAACTAATTGGATAGGCACTTCTAAGGAGTTAAAGTTCGTGTTTAATATCATTAAAATGCTTGAACGATTTTTATTAAAATATATATTTTTATTGAAAAATGTAATAAAATTCACGCAGGTGGTAATAAAGCGGTAATATAACGAAATATCATAAAACGGTATTGAATAGGCACTTTTAAGGGGCTCGGACGATTTGATTTAAATATATATTTTTCTTGAAAATATAATAAAATTCACGATTATTACCAGGTGGTAATAAAGCGGTAATACAACGAAATATTGTAATATGGTATTGAATAGGCATTTTTAAAGGGCTTGCACCATTTGATTATTATATAAATTTTTATTAAATATTTAATTATTTAATTTAATAAATTTTTCTACAAAACATGCCATTTTTCTGGGGGGGTAATAAAAGGGTAATAAAGCGAAACATGTTAAAAATGGCAAGTTAGGCACATTTTAATGGGTTCAATTTCGTGTTAAATATTTTTTATAAATATCGGGCCGCGCTTTTGGACGATACGATCAAAGTAGGCGCTTTTCACGCGCTGTGTAAAACTGATATTGTCGGAAGAAATAATTTTTTATTTCATTATCACCGTACTGATTTTAAATTAGCATATCTGCACAATAATTTAAATATCATATTCAAAAAGAGAAATCAATCGATAGTAATGAGGTGGTAATTCACTTAAGGCACAAGTCATATACCATCGCCCCCGTCCCACGCGCTCCCCCTTCGGCCGGAATTTATTCTCCTAGAAATAAAATCGCAAAAGCGGTTAATATTCACAATTATTCATAATCATCAAAAATACTGATAAATAATATTCCACGCACACGCCACAAATTTTTTTTTCTTTGGTGATTTTGATTTTTTCTTTTTTTTTTGCGAATATAATTTGCAGGTATTGATGGCAGCGATTTCACATTCAGTCATATCATAAATTCTGCACGCAATATCAAAAAAAAAGAAAAAAAAACGCCAAAGCAGAAAAAGAAAACCAAATTAAATTGAATTTGAAAATTTCGCAGAGCGCGTCGTGAAGTAAAAATCTCGAGAAGGGATTCGTTTCGCGTTCCTTCTTCCTTTTCCCAGATAAGCAGCTCTAAGATTAACCTGGTGTGAAAATTTTTTATTAGATTTTTTTTTGCTTGCCTCCAATTGAAATCGAATGGAAAAACCTTTCAGGAATAATTGACGAAAAAGGTGTGGAGGGTGGGGGTGGGGGGGGGGGCGAACCACCACATCTTGTCGACGACGTCTCTTCCAATTCATTCATTTTCATTCGCATTCCATTCATTCGTTCAGAATGGCACCCCTGTCGACCCCTTCTTCTTTTTATATGTATATTTATATATACATATTCGCATAAATATAAAAAAAATCTTTTGCAGCTATTTTTAAAATTTCATTGAAAAAGAAGAAAAAAAAATATAAATAAAAATTTACATATTTACAGAGAGAGAGAGAGAAAGCGAAATAAAAAGGGGTTGGTGGGTGGGGTGGAGCGAGGAACCAAAAAAAAAAACGGTGTGTGTATACAAGACGAAGGTATTTTATAGGAAATTAATGTATTTTTTTGTGTATATGTAGTCATCGTCAGTAAAAGAACTTAATCCATTTATACAGCACAAAACGGCCTCTGACTTATTTCGGCTAATGCTCCCCAATCACCTAATAAAAAAAATCAGCTTATTACTCATTTCCCATTTATGACTCTTTTTTCGGAACGACGGGGCTTTTACGCATTTAGACATTTTTTCAAAACCAGTTTTCAACAATCTCCAATTGTGATTAGATTAGGTAAGAATAGGCGTAGGACTGCCTTAAGTGTGACTAAACGCCCCCCCCCCTTCCAATTAGCGGTTTTGATGCCACATATAACTCGTCTCGATCCCGCGTATCATAAAATAAGAAAAATGAGCGCGCGCATGTCGAATATTGATTGAGAGAACATAAATGAGCGGGTAATTTTTTTTATTACCATTTTATTACCTCTGGTGGGGTAATATAAATCTCTTAATGCAAGAAGTAACATATTTTTGCTTCAAAATTATCTTTCTACTCCCGGAGGTAATAAAAGGGTAATAAAAAAATCTACCGGGTCATTTATATGTTTTCAATCAAAATTCGAGTAGGATAATAATAGTTTTTTTTATTACGACACCAGAGGTAATAAAAGAGTAATAAAAAAAGAATCATATAAATCCACATATCAGGCACGTTAAAAAGTTAATTTTGTGCTTAAATAATCTAGCCTAACACCGATCGAATTTTACATGCCATCGGTGGTATCTCCACTTCAGAGCGACTTTGTTTTTTTTTTGTGGAGTTACTGTAGCTGCATGAGTTTTAAAGGAATAGATGCTGTTTTATGAAAGTTTGTATACAACACATACAGCCACACACAGGAATAGTCGTATCTTAAAACAGTTTATACAAAAATTTTACTTATTTACTTTTGTGTGGTTTCAAAACGTTAATTGGCACACAAAGTCAGCTCTTGCGGAAGGCAAACTAGTTTTTTTTGTAAATAATATTCTACATAAGATAAGTTCTCTTATGAAATTCAACATAACTTTGCCATTTTTACGGATGCAAGCAAGAGTTGTGTAAATTTTGTACGTACGAGTATATGTAATTTAATCCAGGGAATATTAAGTTTTGCTAATAAATATTATAAAAAAAAATGCTGTGTATAAATTTGGAAAGTTTTGTTAAGGTTTCGGTATGAACATTAATAAAATTCAATAATGATGACTGACAAAAATCCCGCATAGCCTGGATAAGTATCCTAAGCCCACGATAGATTGGCAATCCCTCTGTTCGATCCCATCGCTGCCACCAAGAAAAAGGGATATTTTAGAGTTTCAAGAAATGTAGGTCTAACATGAATTTTACGTTCTTCATGACAAATGCTTGAATATTAAACATAAAAACTTCAATATCTTAATATGTTTATTAAGTGAATTTTCATTACCCTTTTATTACCCTTTTTATTACCACCCCTTAATTATATTCTCAATTACTACTCCACATGCGCCAGTTTATTTCCCTTCTTTTTTGGCCGTGTATACCATAAAATTCCATACTAAAGTATTTTACAAGAAAACCACAAAATACCATATCTTGCATGTTCACGGGAAACGGGATTTAAAATTCAAAATGTACTGTATGTAGGTTCCAATACAGTTTTGGCATCCATTGTTACCCCGTAGGTATTTCGGCGTGTTCTGAGAAGTCGGTAAAGTTTTGCCTCCAAGAACTGCAGGCGAGTTTTGTAACGTTAACATGAAAGGAGATCGAAAAACTGCAGCAATCCGTTGTTTCGGGATTCCACGAAATCGAGTACACATGCATTTTTAGTCGCTTTAGTTCTTACGGCTATAGAGGACAGGTATCGATGCGTTCTGATGAAAAAGCAAAACTTGGTTAAAGCCCCACGGTCAGACTTAGGTTAAAATGTTTTCCGCCCGTACAATTCTGCCGCCCTGGGCTGTATCTACCATTCAACCAATATGTATCTAAATATAACCCTTGGAGTAGCACAGGTGCAGTAGTAAAAACCGCAGGTGTTTTTGTTCATTGAGTGCTTTTGCATTCTAGAGAGATGTTTCACGCCTTTATTCAAAAAAAGGAATTTAAATCTCAAGGAAATGAAAAATCTCGTTATCATAATTCACCGCTCAACCCTCTTAGAAAACTCGACTCAACATTTCAAAAGTTGGTCATTTCCAATTTATTTATTTATTAGAATTTTTTTGTGGTATAGAAATGATTCGAGAGATATGGCGAAGGAAAGATTCGCGGAGTGGAAAACACCATTCTTATTTCCTTTTTTTCCATTGATAATGGAGATGGTAGTAGAGAGATGATCGGTGTTGGTTCTACGGGCAAGGGAGAAGCCTTATCCATTTGCCGTAGCCTATTACTTTGCGCTCATCTAGCTGACAAGCTGCTTCACCACCTTTAGCCGGTTTAAAGGAGCTCTCGCATAAATCATCGAAAGAATTGTGGAATAAATGAGGGTACAGTAGAGACTTTGAAAGGTTATAAACAGAGAAAAATTTATGAACCGGCTTTCTCTTACCCCTATATCTCCCCTCCAACGAACTCGCTGATTTAACTTTCCGTCCTCCGCCCCCCCACCCCCATTCCCTGGTTTTGTGTTTCTGTGTGTGGTGCCCTTCATCATTTTTTAAACAAATAGAAAAAAAATAAAACAAAAAAAATCAGCCATCCTCTACACCAACTCCCATCCCCTTCTTTTTGTATATTTTTCCCTTCCTATCTCTGACACACACACACAAAATAAAAATGCTTTAAAAATTTCTTTTTGCATGTGTACGGGGGCCGCGGGTGCTTCTGACATCACAAATGTTCTTTTATTTTGTTTTTTTTTCAACATATATTTTCTGAATATAACACACACACATATTTTGCGTGAAGGTCGTATACCCTTAAATTAAACCAACAACAAACAAAAAAATTTTTTTTGTTAAATTAAAAGTGAAATGATGAATATGATGAAGAAGATGCAAAGTATATATAAATATGTGTTCCATGAATGAGTCGATGTGGAATGAGGGCAATATTTTCGGTTTTTAATCAAGTTCAACAGTAATAATCTCACTAATTTTTGTAAAAATTTGTATAAAAACTCGCTCTGACGTTTTTTTTATATATGGTAAACTTTGATTTTATATAAAAAAAACAAAAAAAAAACACTTTCCACATACGTTCCACATGGGTTTAACAAAGTAGCACAGTAATGGTGCACAAAATAAAATCGGAATTAGAAATTTAGGAAACTGTTAACTGCTTTAACTACATTAACTACTTTTAAACAGTCCAATTAAAGTCTAGTTAAAGCAGTAATCAACAAATTGAACTTAATTCCACGTTGTTTTTCTTTAAGTACATATAAAAACTCGCTCTGACATGTTTTTTATATAATAAATTGTAATTTCATATAAAATAAAACAAAAAAAATATCGTTTTGCTCTAATAATATAATTTAAGTTCCACACACATTTCACAATATGTGAAAACTTGCTATTACGTTTTTTTTTAAATAATTAAGTTTAATTTTTTTAAAAAAAATTATCGCTTTGTTTCAATGATATAATTTACGTTCCACACACATTCCACAACAACATGTAAAAGTTCGCTGTGACGTTTTTTTTTATATAATAAATTTTAATTTTATATAAAAAGAAAAAAACAAAAAAAAATATTGCTTTGATATAATTTACGTTTCATACACATTCCACAACATGTAAAAACTCGCTCTGACGTTTTTTTTATATAATAAACTTTAATTTTATCTTAAATAAAACAAAAAAAATATCGCTTTGTTCCAATGATATAATGTACGTTCCACATACATTCCACATTGGTTTAAAAAAGTAATAATGCACAAAATAAAATCTTATTGGGATTAAAAAAAACTGTAGGAAACTGTTAACTGTTTTAACTACATTAACTGCTTTTGAACTGGGCAGTTGAAATCTAGTTAAAGCAGTAATTGAAATATTTGATTAATTCTACATTGTTTTTCTTTAGTATAAAAACTCTATATACATTATTCTAAACAAGTTCCTCTATTCCCTATATATATATTAATTTATCAACTACCCCATCAACAATATACACCCTATTTTCTTAATAAGCTAATCGTATAATACTAATCAGTATTTTCCATGCAAGCATCTTATTTCCATTCATGTTTAAAACTTAAATTTTCTATTTGAGCCAAGGGGAAAATTTTTTGTGGAACCTTCTTATAAACCAGGTCCATGTAACCCAAACCCTATGTTTTAAACTAAACCCTTTTGTTTTTGTTTAAAATAAAGGAACAAAATCCCCTTTAACTTATCCTTAATTTATATTGTCCTAATTGAAATTCCTTGAACTACTTTCTATGATGGATGAGAGACAGAGAGAGAGAGAGAGAATGGAGAGATCGTCATTGAAATTAACTAAAGATTGCTCGATGTTTGTAGTATAGCTCTTTTGGTGGATGGATGTTTTTTGGGTGACGAGGGGTGGTGGTAGTAGTAGTAGCAAAATTAAGGAAGGTGGTAAAGTAAACTGCTATAACTAAAACATAAAGCGGATTTGTATTAAAACAAAATATCTTCATGCTATTTTCAAATCACATTGGTACCTTCTAAATTACAAAATGCTTTAAGGGTACATGAAGGAAGCCGTTTCGAGTTGGTGCGGGGGGTGATGGGATAGAACGCGGGGAATTGATGAAGTCTAGGATTGGAGCGGAGAGAGAGAGAGTGAGTAAAAATTTAGCTTAGTAGAAAGCTATTAATCTTGATTTTCGTGACACATTTTCACCTTTAAAGTCACTTTATGCCCATCAAGTAGGATTGTCCCCTTCCAAAAACACACCAGGGGAGGTCCTTAAAGCCTTTCAAATTCATCATCATCATCATCGTCATTATTATAATTACAGGGGATATGCATACAAAATCTCTATAACACACACACACATATATAAAATAATAGAACAGAGATTGAGAGTGGACCTAGTATTGGAATCATTATTAATTTTTCTTTCATCTCAATAAAAAAAATTCATTTTCAATCCAGGCAATAACTTTTTTTCAATAAACAAATATGTTTTGGTGCTGTAATATCCATCTACAATAAACAAAGGAAAAATAAATAACGAACGAGAGACATTCCTTTTTCAAATAGTGTATACGTTCATTTAATTATTATTTGGGAAAGGGGGGGCGGGGGAAATTCCTGTCTCTTTGTTTCTCTCTCTCGAAATTGGTCAAACTCCACCCTTTTCCCTTTGAGAATTTCAACCCCAAACATGATAAAAACTATTGAAGTACCCACAAGTTTGTGGTGGTGGTATCGGGCTGTAGGAGAAGGATCAGGATTGAAATTAATTTTGCAAAATGTTATAGCATGCAAATATATATATCAGCAAATAGCAACATACAAATATTATCTCGATACCCTTTGAGAAGGAATGTTATTGGCTGTCTTTGAAGGCCTAGTTTATAAATAAAATGGTAATTGATGGTCGAGATAGTATGATGTCGAAACTATTTATTTAAAATAGTTGCAATATTTTACTTAATGAATATATATGAAAAAGTTTCATATAAAACTGTTATATTTTGGTGCAACATTTTGCTACGAACTGCATTATCGACGATGTCAAACATCGTGTCGCGTCCAAATTTGCGCTACAAACACCCCCCCCCCCAATGAATAATGAAGGCCCATGATATTTGTTTATTCGTATGCAACACTAATTTGAAAAAGTATCTTTAATTATTTTTATGATACTAATTCTCTGCTATTATTTAATACCCTAAAGTTGTCTGTTAGAAATTATAAAAGACAGCTTTAAGACGAAATGGAAGCCGTGTCACTTTGTACGGCGAGTGTGATGTGCATTTAAAAAAAACAAAAATTCACATTTTAAAAATAATCTGCTTCTTTCTCGTAATTTAATGTGATTTTTAATTGGATTTTTATGACAATTTTTTATTACCCTTTTATTACCCTTTTATTACCGCTCACGAAAAAAGCACTTAAATAAAGGTCGTGGCCTAGTCTCAAGTGTATATTCTTGAAAAATTTTCCCACGTCCAAGTATCCCAATACCTACTTAAGCTATTTTCTTTGAAGTTATCGTAATATGTTTCAATACGGGTATGAGCTAAAAAAAAAAATTATCTGTGTGTAACATAACCCAAATGATGACAATAAATAATTATTTTATTTGGCGACGATAAACATTTCATTTGTTTATTACTTTAATATTAGTTTTATTAAGAATTTCTATTGCCGTGCACCCAATTCATTTGGCACGCACGCAAATAAAACACTTTCCCTTTTACCCTCCAATGTCCTTTTTTGTTTTGTTCCACACACAATCCCTGGCTCCATCGGCTTCACAAAAAAAAATAATAATAAAAGAAAGAAAAAAAAACAGGAAAATACAATATTGAAAATCTCTTTATTCCTTTAATATAAAAGCTTAACTTTTTTCGCCCTTTTTTCCATTTGCGTGCCATTAACTAGTTTTCCTTCTGGCATAATTTTCACCAATAGAGCAAAAAAAAAATAAAAAAATAAAAGGGACAACGATTGAGAACCGTACTAATTCTAATCAACAATCATCGTAATTCAATCTCGCTTTATTTCTAAGTAGGTTCCAACGAAAAAAAAAATAAAGCGGAAAACAGAAATAAGCAAGGAGGAAGGATCATACACCTCCCGAAAATAAAAGGCCAAACATTTAAAACATCTGGGTACTATTTTCCAACCCCCAATCCATACCCTCTCTGGGTAAAAAAAAATGGAGCCGCCATACACATAGGACAGTGTACCCTGCTGCTGGTACACTCCCCTGCGCAGATGATGGGGGGGAGGAGGTTTGACTTTCATGCCAAATTTTTTTTTATTTTTCACCCTTTTTTTCGATAATAACATTAGCCCTCTGCGCCCTCCAATCTGCTTCCGCACACGATTTAAGCATACCGAAAGCTTAGGATGTATTTTTTCCGTTCTTTTCAATTTCCGGAGTCGGAGTTGAGTATTTTTTTTCTTGTTTTTTTTTTGAAGTGTTGGATAGAAAATATTCCAATCAATTTTCCCGGTGTCCCCTTTAAAAAGGGGCTTTTTCTCAGTGGAGGGTCCACTCTCTGACGTGAATGGTTGGGGGTATCGAATTTGGAGAAAGCAAAAAAAAAAGAAATGTTACAGGATATGGATATGGATGAGGCCAGGATACACGAACAGAAAAAAAAAGAAATATATAAAATAAAACAAAACAAAATTCGAGTATCCCTCCATAAGCATAACTAATTGAAGGGATAATGACCAAGCCATAAAACGGGAAATTGCCCTAGGGATACAGTCATGAAGATTTACGCTACACACATTCACACATATTTATGCTATGCTGTGTGTGTGTCTATGTGTATGAGTTTGTGCTTTATAACATGCCCCCACCCCAACCCCCTCAAAATAAAAAAGGAAACAAAAAACTCCAACGATCAAGGGCCACTCTTGGAGTTCTTTTTCCTTTTTTTTTATTTAATCCAAGTTTTTAAATTATATGCGAAATCATTAGAAGGGCATTTGGATTTTTTTATTTTATTTTTTTGATTGGGAAGTTTATACATATTTCTTAGAATTTATTTTCGACCCATATTCCCTCCAATTTGCGTTACGCTGAAGCGTTATAAATATTATAAAATTAGACATATTTGTTTTCAGCACGAGTGTGTGTTAATTTGGTTTCATATATGCTGATGGAAAATTTTTGTCAGAATCATTGAATCAAATCAACATTTGAACTCCAAATTGTTTGTTCTTTTTTTTTTTTTAAAGAATTCAATTTCTTTTTAATTCACAGAATTATGCCAGCACACGTAATGCAATATTATGTAATTTTTGTATGTGTATTCTTTATTAGTTATTTTATAATTCTTTATTTTTTTTTGATTTCTTTAGTTCTTTCGTACTTTTTTAGTTCTTTTGGTACTTATTTAGTGCTTTTTGATTTCTTTCGTACTTTTCTAGTTATTTTTTACTTCTTTACTTCTCTACCTTTTTTAGTTCTTTCGTACTTCTTCAGTTTTTTTTGTAATTTTTAAGTTCTTTTTTACTTTAATTCTTTTTTACTTCTCTACCTTTTTTAGTTCTTTCGTACTTCTTTAGTTTTTTTTTGTAATTTTTAAGTTCTTTTTTACTTCTCTACCTTTTTTAGTTTTTTCGTACTTCTTCATTTTTTTTTTGTAATTTTTAAGTTCTTTTTTACTTTAATTCTTTTTTACTTCTCTACCTTTTTTAGTTCTTTCATACTTTTTTAGTTTTTTTTGTAAGTTTTAAGTTCTTTTTTACTTCTTTAATTCTTTTTTACTTCTCTACCTTTTTTAGTTCTTTCGTACTTCTTCAGTTTTTTTTGTAATTTTTAAGTTCTTTTTTACTTAAATTCTTTTTTACTTCTCTACCTTTTTTTAGTTCTTTCATACTTTTTCAGTTTTTTTGGAAGTTTTAAGTTCTTTTTTACTTCTTTAATTCTTTTTTACTTCTCTACCTTTTTTAGTTCTTTCGTATCTACTTCTTCAGTTTTTTTTTTGTAATTTTTAAGTTCTTTAGTTCTTTACTTCTTTAGTTCTTTTGTACTTCTTTAGTTCTTTTTTCGTTTTTTTACTTCTCTAGCTTTTTAAATCCTTTCGTACTTCTTTAGTTTTTGCTGTAATTTTACTTCTTTAATTCTTTTTTATTTCTCTAGATTTTCTAGTTCTTTTGTATTTCTTTAGTTTTTTTTTGTTGTAATTTTTAAGTTTTTTTTGTACTTTAGTACTTTTCGTTGTTGTGTATTTCTTTAGTTTTTTTTTATTTCTTTAGTTCAAAAAATCCAAAAACTAAATTGATTAAAATTTTCAAATATCAAAATCTTTTTATTAATATTTATATTTGAAATTTTCGCATGTGTGTGTGGGCCCATAAATTTATATTAATAAAAAAAACAAAAACAAACAATTCCTTCAATTGATTACAACAAATAACAACGGCAATATAATATAACAAATGAGGAACAATCAAGCAAGAACGTTCAAACTATGCCATCTTCCTTAATATTGTACTACGATAGCGGTTACACAATTCTCTCTAGTTAAGCATTGGTATATTTAGCTCTTATACACAAGGTGCTCTTACTTATAACCGTCTGTCACGCAAGGTTAAATTCCTGTCGTGACCAAGAGTAGCAATCATGGAATATCACCAATAATATAAATGCTCGCCGCGCTATCCTCCTATTACCCATTTTTACCCTCCTCGACCCATTGGTCGGGGGCTCCTCTACAAATGTGTATGTTTCTTTATGGCAAAAGAAGAAAAAAATATTATTAAAAGTAAAAGTAATATTCAATTAGAGATGAAGAAGTGAAGAATCACATGTATGTTTGTATGTGTGTATGGTAGCATGGTCTCTCTTCTCTTCGTTTCGGTCGCTGTGTCCCCTTGACTTGGCCTACCATTTCGGGGAGATGAAGGTGCGCTCTCAGGTAAACAATTCATGTCGGAATTAAATCAAGTTCTTCTTTTATTTCGTTTATATCAAATTCCCCTTTGGCATTTACCTGTACGTACATTCCCAGTATGGTGCTATAACCGTGCAATTTTATCAGGCAACATCGCACAGCAGCACCAAATTCCCGCAATATCGAAAAATCAGATGGGACCTAGAGAGTGTATCCACAATCCAATCCAATCCAATCCAATAGATTCCTCACCTTCGGTTGGCCCCAATCGGATTTTGTGTGTCGATATTATATTTTTTTGTTATTGTTGGTTCTATATGTGTGATATTGCTGCTGGGCTGGTGGTGTGGATGCTGATTCTGCTGGATCTTGTACTCTATTGTGGGCTCTTTATGGATTCCATGCTACTTCCACTAAACATCTCAAATAATCGGGGACTTAAGAATAAGAAGACGACGCGAAGGCGACGATATGCTAGATGGATGATGGTGTATGGTGTGTTGCCTTGATGATTTTTTTTCCTTCATCATCTCGCCGCGCTTCTCGTCTCGCCCTTTTTGCCCATTCCACACAAATGAAAGACTCTTATTGTTAATATAACAACAGCAAAAAAAAATAGTGAAAACAAAAATACAAAACGCTGGTGATGATGATGATGATGCATGCATGCATGCTGAATGGCTTGATTCTTTTCGTTGCTGGTTGCTGGTTGGTACCATACCCACAATGACTGGCCATGATACTTTGTGATAGCTATAGAGAGCTTTAGCTTAAGATGAAACTAGGTAAAGAGGTTGTTTCATAATATTTTCTGGCATGGAACCTGTTCTAAACATTTTCGTAGCTGCTGTTATGCTGCTCATCGATGCTCATTCAATAGATGAGAATTCACAGCTTTTACACTCTTTTTTTGTATGTTAACAATTGCCATCTGCTCGCTTAAATAGATAACAAATAGTTCACAGGTGGATCTTCTATTTTTTAATTTTATTTTTGTGTTTTTAATTTTAACACTAGAACTTAACTTCTTAAAGATTCCAAAAAGTCCTTGTAGGATACTTGACCCTTCAAGTATATTGTTTCACTCCTCTTTACCCTTGGTAGTACTCTCCAAGTACAGGCACGTGGATTGCAGTCTCTAAAATAGTATGTATAGCCGTTTTTGCACTAATTCTTTATTAGTTCTTTTATAATTCTTTAATTTTTAAGTTCTTTTATTCTTCTTTAGTTCTCTTTATTTCTCTACATTTTTTAGTTCTTTCGTACTTCAGTTTTTTTTTTACATTTTTAGTACTTTTGGTTTTCTTTAGTTCTTTTGTACTTCTTTAGTTCTTTTTTGTTTCTCTAGATTTTTTAGTTCTTTCTTACTTCTTTAGGTTTTTTGTGCTTCTTCAATTTTTTTGTACTTCTTTAGTTTTTTTTGTAGTTCTTTAGTTTTTTTTGTACTTCTTCAGTCCTTTTGTACTTCTTTAGTACTTTTGGTTTCCTCTAGTTTTTTTTGTACTTCTTTAGTTATTTTTTTGCTGCTCTAGATTTTTTAGTGCTTTCGTACTTCTCTAGTTTTTTTGTAGTTCTTTAGTTTTTTTTTTAATTTTTTTATTTTTTTTGTACTTCTTTAGTTTTATTTGTAGTTCTTTAGTTTTCTTTGTAGTTCTTAAGATCTTTTGTACTTCTTTGGTACTTTTGATTTTCTCTAGTTTTTTTGTACTTCTTTAGTTATTTTTTTGCTGCTCTAGATTTTTTAGTTCTTTCGTAGTTCTCTAGTTTTTTTTGTAGTTCTTTAGTTTTTTTTTTATTTTTTTTATTTTTTTTTTAGTTCTTTCGTGTTTTTTGTACTTCTTCAGTCCTTTTGTACTTCTTTAGTAATTTTGGTTTTTCTCTAGTTCTTTTTTACTTCTCTAGTTCTTTTTTACTTCCTTACCTTATTTAATTCTTTCATATTTCTGTAGTGATTTTTTTTGTATTTCTTCAGTTCTTTTGTACTTCTTTGGGGTGGTTGCTTTTGGTATAAAAACCACCCTAGCCTCTTTCTCTCCAGCGTCTAATGTCATCCTTTTATCTATTTCTTGTCATGCCATTCTTTTTGTAGTTGGTCTACCACACGTAGGAGCAATGGTGATTATCAACATGATTTTTGCAGCCGCGCAATCAAGAATAAGTTTGTGATGTCTTTAGAGCTTTATTTTATTTTTTTTTGAAATAGTGCAAGTTATGATTTATATTTTCACACACAAAAACCCCATTTTTTTTTGTAATGTCCTATCAAACTTTTTTCTTCTTCTTACATTTCTTATATTTAAATCCGCGTTTCAGTAAAAAAAAGGGCGGGAAAGTAACCATAAATTATATCTTTCATACGTGGGTGGTTCGTTTCGTTTTTTTGTTGGTATTCTGTTTAGACCCAAAAACCAGAAGAAAAAAAAAACTTGACAAAAAGAACCCAAAGCAGCGAAAAATACACACTCTTTTGATAAGAAATTTTCTATTATGATGCTTTATGTTTGTACACTTTTTTTTAGTGTAGGTTTTATATACATACATATATATATGTTATTTATTTATTTTTATTTTACTTAAATTTTTTTCTAAAGAAAAAATCTGTGTGTGGAAGGAAGTTAAAGAGAAGACGAGATTTATATTTATGCATGCGTATATGTATATTATATGTCATGATATAATGTGTTAAAAAAAAAATTCAAAAAAAAATAAACGAACGAAGGCAACACACATAAACTGGAGAAGAGAAATGAACAAATATGAAACCATCATAAAAGGCATATGCTGTCGTCGCACATATCAACAAAACTTGTGAAAATTGCTGCCCCGGTTTTTTTTATGAGAAGCAATAACCTCTCTCTCGAATTCATACGAAAATTCTTCATATTCTTCTCAAATTCCATACCACGCACACACACAATTCACCCCCGCACCTCCAGGATCTTCTATTTCCACCATTCTAACCAGCAAAAAAAAATAATAATAAAGAAAAGGAAAATCGGAAAAAGAAAAAGAAACATACGAAAAAAGTCTTTGATTTTTTTCTTCTTCCATTTACATCATATGCCTCCCCCAACCCCCCTCCCCCTCACCTAACCTCCGGTTTCTCTATGGAAAACATTTTTTTATGTATTTCTTCTACTACAAAAATTATTCCCTCACACTCTTACTTTCTTCCTTTTTATGTCACCAAAATACATATATTTCCTTTTTATTATTATTCATTTCACAGCTTTTTTGCGCTTACTGTATTATCCTCATATATATAAGGATGTATGCATGTTTTTTTCTTTCTTGATAAATCCTACAAATTCGTATTTATTTCTCTTTGACTCGACTTCCCTTCCCTTTCCCTTTCGAAATCAGTACTAGAATAAAAAAAAATGTCAATTAAGGATGTATTAATAAATATTACGTAAGTGCACCCCCGAACCCAGGCCTACCATCTTCACACATCCATTATGTGGTTGATCTCAAGCTTAGGAATCACTCTTTGCGCGTACTTAGCAAGCAGTCATGTCGTTGGTCATGTCATGGTGCAATGCCTATAATATTAAGCACACAACGAAAGATACAAAAAAGGATAAGGTCAATTAAAAGGGCGCGTTGTAGGCAGAGGGGAAGATCTCTGAGTGATAAAATTCGATGTTACAAGTATAAGACTGTGCCGTGTAGAGACAAGATAACGTTCATTTCGTTGGAATCAGTATTATGATAAGTTAGGTCAGGTACAGGGGCTGCCTATAGTGCAACTGAGAAGCTAAATTAGCTCTTTTGCACGTAATTATTTATTAGTTCTCTAAAAAATTCTTTAGTTTTTATGTTCCTTATTCTTCCTTAGTCCTTTCTAGTTAATTTTTTATTTCTCTACCTTTTTTTAGTTCTCTCGTACTTCTTCATTTTTTTTGTGTAATTTTTAAGTGCTTTTTTACTTCTTTAATTCTTTTTTACTTCTCTAGATTTTTTAGTTTTTTTGTATTTCTTCGGTTTTTTTGTAATTTTTAAGTTCTTTACTTCTTTAGTTCTTTTGTACTTCTTTAGTTTTTTTCTACTTCTCTAGCTTTTTTAGTCTTTTCTGACTTCTTTAGTTTTTGCTGTAATTTTACTTCTTTAATTCTTTTTTATTTCTCTAGATTTTCTAGTTCTTTTATATTTCTTTACGTGTTTTTATACTTCTTAAGTTCTTTTGTACTTCTTTAGTACTTTTGGTTTTCTCCAGTTCTTTGTACTTCTTTAGTTCTTTGTACTTCTTTAGTTCTTTTGATCTTATTTAGTTCCTTTTTACTTCTTTAGTACTTCTTTAGTTTTTTTTTATAGTTATTAAGTTCTTTTGTCCCCAAAAATACAAAATAACTTAAGAAGTACAAAAAAAACAAAAGAAATACGAAAGAACTAAAAAAGCTGGAGAAATAAAAAAAACATAAAATTAAAAAGAACTAAAGAAGTACAAAAGAACTAGAGAATACCAAAAGTACTAAAGAAGTACTAAAGAACTTAAGAACTACAAAAAAAAACTAAAGAAGTACTAAAGAACTAAAAAATGTAGAGAATTAAAAAAGAACTCAAATACAAAAAAATTAGAAAAAATCAAAATTACTAAAGAAGTACAAAAAAAACTAAAGAAGTACGAAAGAACTAAAAAATGTAGAGAATTAAAAAAGAACTAAAGTACAAAAAAATTAGAAAAAATCAAAATTACTAAAGAAGTACAAAAAAAAACTAAAGAAGTACGAAAGAACTAAAAAATGTAGAGAATTAAAAAAGAACTAAAGTACAAAAAAATTAGAAAAAATCAAAATTACTAAAGAAGTACAAAAAAAACTAAAGTACGAAAGAACTAAAAAATGTAGAGAAGCTAAAAAGAACTAAGGAGCAATTAAAGACCTTAAAAACTAAACAATTATAAAAGAACTAATAAAAAATTACGTGCAAAAATTATATTTACATATAATACTATTTTAGAGACTGCAATTCATGTGCTATCGAGAGAGATATATCGAGAGGTCCCCTTCCCGCGGGGCCAAGAAAATTCCACTTTGCGCTTTTGCAGATATTCAGGGTGCGTTTGACCGAACCGAGAGAGTAGTATGGCTATGATGATACTGGGGCCCAGTGATGTAATCGATTGTGGACTTTGCTGAAGGGGGTGTGGGGAGAGGGTTTCTTTTTCGCAAATTCGTCACAAAGAAATCAATCGTGACTAAAAAAAAATTCCAGGAAAATAATCTAAAGAAGAAGAAGAAGCGAAAATGTGATAGGTTTCGAGGAATAAATCTATATAAAAGTTAGATGATGATATAAAATCTTTTTCATCCCTTCCGCATCCTACCACAACACCACACCACAACAGGGGGCGGGGGGGCATAGAAAAAACGAAAAAGATTTTCAATGGTCCCATTAATAGTAGTAATGATATCAAACTTTCTCAATCTCTTGAATTATATACAAAAAAAAAATAATAATAATACTAGCACAAATTGGCGAGGCGAGGCCCTATGCGTGGGGGTGTCCTCCTATCAAAAATATATATATATAAGTCTCGAAGGTAGAAAAGAATTCGAAACTGAGAAAGAGTATGTGACATCAATTTTCCACGGGCGGAGAAAAAAATATGTTCTTTTTATTTTGTTTTTTTTTTATTTTTTATTGGTTGATGGGTGGTCATCGTAGCCCAGTTGTGTGTCCAAGGTGAGCGGGGGTGTTCCCTTCTTGTTTCTATATATTGTTGTGGCTAAGAAGCATAAGATTTCATATTCAATCTGGTCCTGTGTATGTTTCTATGTATGTGTGTGGATATCATAATAAAAATACCTTTTTTTTACCTGAAAGGTAATCACTTGATTTCTCAATCAAGCAATTCATCTTTTTCGAAGATTATTTCTTTTCTTTTTTTTCTTCGCTTCTTCTTCTTCTTCTGTTTTCTATATTTCAATACTTTCCTATGCAGAGGAGAGTATTATGCTAGAGGTGAGCCCGGCTACAGAGACGGTATAGAGGTTGAATAATTTTGTAAGACAGCAACCAGATGGTAATGGGGCCAATGCAGACCCATAATCATTACCATCATCATCATGATCGTCATCAACTAAATAATACCAAAAAAAAAAGAAAGAAAAATATTGAAGATGATTGAGACGAAAAGAGTGCTTCACAGACTTCACCGATGACCGGGGGGGCATGAGGGGTGAGATATAAGAGGCTGTCTTGAGGATTGGATAGGAGGAAGATCTTCTTTTTTTGTTGTTGTTGTTGTTGTTGGTGGATATAACCACAACAAAAAAAAATTTCTTACTCTGCAGTTGGACTTTGTATGGTAATGGTATCTTCTATATTGCCGAAACCTATTGATCATGACACAAGAAGACGAAAGATCACCACTGAAGATCGATGAAGGAGAAGAAGACGAAGAAGAAGAAGATCCCCCCACAGCTTTTGAAAGGTGATCAATACAATGGGTGATGGAAAAAACATTAAGGCATCTGTGTAGTTACCTCTCCGCATCTCAATGTGCACATATAATAGTCTCTAGCACTATTTTGCCTTAAGGTATTTTATTTTTTTTTTCGAAGATATTGAAGATGAAGAAGAATCAAAATGATGACGAAAATACCGCATTATACGTATACAAAAGCTACAAAGAGTTAGAGCTTATATCCATGAAAATGAAGAAGGTTCACAGAGAGTCTTACGCTATATTGCATGAAGATCAAAAAAAAACAAAAAAACCACCAGCAATAAAGTTACAACGGGTGGGGGCGGGGCAAACATGTCTTTCGGGGTAAAGAGAGGAATAGATGGACCCAATTTTCTTTTCATTGCAATTCAACAACAACAACAACGATAGGTAAAAAAAATGCGCGCAGAGATATAGTGAAGACCATGGGATCCATTTGGATATATATATATATATATTGGGGGAATACCTTTTGTGATGGATGGAAATTAATGAGGCAAATCACGTTTGGCTTTAGCGCATAGACTTAACGGTGTTTGAATAGTTTTGCCTAAATTTTTTTTTGTTACTTCTTCTTTTATATTTGTACCTTTCCTGTGTGTAGATTTTTATAGTTTTGTTATACCTTTTTTTTTCTACTATCGTTATTATTTGTGTGAGGCAAATATTTTCATGAAATGCAGTAAAACTTTTTTTTATTCATTCATTCTTTATCTTCCTTGTTTGTTTTTTTTTATTTTACATTATAATCGCATAAAATATTGCATCGCCCACTTTCTCAGATATATATATGAGAATCCTCCCTTTAATTGTTCAATTCTTTTATAAAAATTTCAATTTTTTTCATTATTGGAAATTTCACTGTCCAATGTTTTATCCCCTCACCCCGCCCCCGCCCCTGCCATACTATTGTTGTTATTTTTTCTAATTATATATTTCCATATTTATGGTATTGTTAGATATTTACCAACATGGTCATAGATTTAGTAGCAGTAATTCAAAATAGTAGCATATTACCCCATCAAATGAGGGTAATATAATTATGATTATTACCCCGGTAATAAATAATAATGATGATAGGGGTCATATATATGAAAAATTTTAAATAAGGTCTCTCGCAGTATGTGAATTATTTTTTCTTGTAGTTTTGTATGTTTTGAATATATTCTTGTTGTTGTTGGTTGTTGTTTTTGGATAATCATCATAAAAAAGATGCGCGCGCAATTTCATACAATTTTAATGATTGCGCTTATAATAAAGAAACTTTCATTTTTTTTTGTTTTTGTTTTTACATTATTCTTGTGAATTAAAAAAAAAATAAATAAAATTAAGAGTAAGGAGAAATTGGGACAAGAAAAATATTTGTTTATTTGTAATTTTGCTTTTACTGTGGTTTAGTTAAAATGTGTGAAGGAAAGTAGGTCCATTTTGGGTACTTTTTCATTGATCAGATAATTTCCTCCCACCCCCCTTTTACGTACATATGTGTGGTAGAATGAAGATCTCTCGAAACTAGAAGACGTTAACAAAAAGGAGATCTGCAATAATTCCCATAGGTAAAGCTTTTTGGTAGCCCTATAAGGATTGCCGTAAAAATAATTTGGACATGAAAACCATTGCGTTACAGCATAGGCATATTGTCTAAATCTATCTTAGAGTCTAAATTAATCTTAGAACTTAAAAGAATTCCACAGTTCTCAAATATATACTCTACATTTTTTAGTTCTTTCGTACTTCTTTAGTTTCTTTTTGTACTTCTTAAGTTCTTTCGTACTTCTTTAGTACTTTTGGTTTTCTCTAGTTCTTTCGTACTTCTTTAGTTTCTTTTTGTAGTTCTTAAGTTCTTTTGAAGTCCTTTTGTACTTCTTTAGTATTTTTAGTTTTTTTTAGTTCTTTTGTACTTCTTTAATTATATTTTACTTCTCTACATTTTTTAGTTCTTTCGTACTTTAGTTTTTTTGCAGTTCTTAAATATTTTGTACTTCTTTAGTTATTTTTTATTTCTCTATATTTTTTTTTGTTTTTTCATACTTCTATAGTTTTTATTGTACTTCTTCAGCTTTTTTGTACTCCCTTAGTACTTTTGGTTTTCTCTAGTTCTTTTGTATTTCTTTAGTTCTTTTTCACTTCTCTAGCTTTTTTATTTCTTTCGTATTTCTGTAGTGTTTTTTTGTATTTCTTTCAATTCTTTTTTTACTTCTTTAGTTCTTTCTAGCTAACTTCTCTAAATTTTTTTTAGATCTTTCATACTTCAGTAGTTTTTTTGTTCTTTTTAAGTTCTTTTGTACTTCTCTAGCCCGATTACCACCAGAGGTCTATGGTTCGAACTCTCTCCAGCAAAAAATTCTTTTCTTTTTCTCCTCTGCCATATTCTCTACATAATAACATGGGATGGAATCACAAAATCTCCTACTGGATCACCGAGGTTAGTGTTCTGTCATACGGTATTGTGTTGGGTCTGGGGGTAATAAGAAAAACAGTCATATAAAAACTCTTAAAGGTCGCGTCTCTAACAAGAAGAAAATTCTTAGCTAAGCATAAACAATGTTACAATTTCAGATGTAAAGATTAATAATATAAGCAGATTTTATCGCGCGCGTGGATGTGGATTTGCAAAAATATGCCAGACTCTTCGTTTCTTGTTTTCTATCTCTATTGAGTATCCCCCAACCACGCCGATAACGGCATGAGTATTTAACCTAGAAAAGTCTAATCTAATTCCAGTCAGAAAATAATTCTAAACGTATATTTATTTATAGTAAACGCATGATACATACACACACATTTATATACAGTTAGCGATTTTGCGCAGTTTTTTTTTTTTTTGGTAAAATGTATAAGTTTATATAGGAAACTAATAAAAATTCCCTCAACTAATTTCTCACATCCTAAACAGAACAAAAACAAAAAAAAACAGCCTTCAACCGAAAAGAAGTGGAGAAGGATTTTTACCATAAATCAAGAGGACTCAAAAAACCAAAAAAAGTTATTGAATATCGATTCATATATAGTAAGCTACACACAAAATACACGCTAAAGAAGGAAAAAGCCTCTTGGAATGACAACGGGGTGGAATTATACACGGAACATTAAAAGGGATGCGATGGCGGGGGGGGGGGGGAGGAGGGGTTGGGCAGCTTGAAACAGAAACAAGAACTTGTATAGTCCCGGTACTATGTTAGTTGTACTTTCCATGGTGACACTGGAGATAGTGTTTTTTTTAAGGCAAGTAGTGTGCATGGGTAATGGGAAAGGGGGGGGGGCTTAGAGGGGGCTAGAACGAAAAAGGGGTGGTTTTTTTGGGTAACAGGAAAATATTTCACGCTTAGACATTGTACCACTTAGTGCCAGGCGCGCCGCTACCCACCAAACTAAGCTTTTATGTAACTATCGACATCATCCACGTTTCTACCCTCAATCCCCACTATTACACAAACGTCGCCGTTCGTTACCGTGTATACTTACAAGTACCCCCGCGCGCCACCTTTTTTTTGTTGTCTGGCATTTCTATGGTTTTTTTTTCTGTGTTTCTTTCATTGGTGTAATTTTTTTTTCTTCTGTCTTGTGTACATACAAACAAGTCTCCATATTGAAGCATGATGCTTCCTTCTACTAAACTAAGCTTCTATGAATATAGTAGAAAACGGGTAAAACCCGCAAATTACACATCCCTTTGCCACTCTCTATATATAATTTTGTTGTTGCTTTGTCTATTCGATTCCTAACATCGGTTTTTCGGGGAGGTTTTAACCGCAGATAGTAAAACAAAAAAAATAAAATAGAGAGAGCGAAATAGAACAGTAGCTATGTGGCAAGGGCGCTGGGGTGGTTTCATAGGGTATAAAGGCACAGTTTGCTTTTTGGAAAGGGCGGGGGGAGGGAGAGAGAGGTGCACCCATTAAACCTTGTAAAGACATTAGATGAAAATTACTTCATTCAGGAACGATTTCAACATCATCTCTCGCTATAATATTTTCCAACGTGTGTTCTCTCTATATCTACTATAGAATACCATCACCCCCCCTCCCCCCAACCCCAACTATAACCATATAAGCGGTAAACTTTCTTATGTGATATAATCGAAAATCTATCATTAGGGAAAAGAGAAAACGTTCCTACATATATATTTTCAAAAAGCGCTATGCATGTAACGAAAACGGAACGTGGGAAGAGGAGTACGAGCAACGACACAGGTAGAGAGAGAGAGACTTTCTAAATAGTTTTCCGCTATAATGTTTCTACTTAATTTTCACACTCATTAAGGTATTCTCGCAGAATTTATATTCAATATTTTTCGGTACGTGTATGCCGATGAAACCACATACCAATCCCAACCCCATTTCACCCCATACCCACCCACCGCCGACAGAACTTTATCCACAGAAATTTATTAACGAAATGGAATTTATCAATTGAATGGGAATTTTTGTTCTATAAAAGAAAAACTTTTTCTTTCCGAACCTCCCCTCACCCCCACCACCCTTAAATGAATATTTCAAAAGTGGTGTTTTAGTGGTTTTTTAAATTTAACCAAAAAAAAAAAGACGAAAAGGAATGTAACACGATATAATAAAGTTTTGCCATGCAAGCGTTTTTCGTAGATTTTTTTAGTTCGATAGTTGACTATATTACAGCATATACTTATATGTTACGAAGCGACAAAAGAAAGGAGGGATTTCCCTGCCTCCGGAAGGGGATCGCTCGATATCTTTCTCGCTAGTACGTGAAAAGCATACTCTGAAATAGTATATATATTTTTTTCCACGTAATTCTTTATTAGTTCTTTTATAATTCTTTAATTTTTAAGTTTTTTTTATTCTTCTTTAGTTCTTTTTTTGCTTCTATAGATTTTTTAGTTCTTTCGTACTTCTTTATTTTTATTTTTGTACTTCTTCAGCTCTTTTGTACTTTTTTTAGTAATTTTGATTTTCTCTAGTTCATTTGTATTTCTCTAGTTCTTTGTGTGTGTTTTTTTTACTTCTCTAGATTTTTTTAGTTCTTTCGTATTTCCTTAGTTTTTTTTGTATTTCTTCAGTTATTTTGTACTTCTTTAGTAATTTTGATTTTCTCTAGTTCATTTGTATTTCTCTAGTTCTTTGTGTGTTTTTTTTACTTCTCTAGATTTTTTTAGTTCTTTCGTATTTCCTTAGTTTTTTTTGTATTTCTTCAGATCTTTTGTACTTCTTTAGTAATTTTGATTTTCTCTAGTTCTTTTGTATTTCTCTAGTTCTTTGTGTGTTTTTTTTACTTCTCTAGATTTTTTTAGTTCTTTCGTATTTCCTTAGTTTTTTTTGTATTTCTTCAGATCTTTTGTACTTCTTTAGTAATTTTGATTTTCTCTAGTTCTTTTGTATTTCTCTAGTTCTTTGTGTGTTTTTTTTACTTCTCTAGCTTTTTTTAGTTCTTTGGTATTTCCTTAGTTTTTTTTGTACTTCTTCAGTTCATTTGTACTTCTTTAGTAGCTTTGATTTTCTCTAGTTCTTTTGTATTTCTCTAGTTCTTTGTGTTTTTTTACTTCTCTAGATTTTTTTAGTTCTTTCGTATTTCCTTAGTTTATTTTTACTTCTTCAGTTCTTTTTTACTTCTCTCTTTTTTAAGTTCTTTCGTACTTCTTTAGTTTTTTTTGTAATTCTTTAGTTCTTTTTTAATTCTCTAGATTTTTTTAGTCTTTCGTAATTCTTTAGTTTTTTTTCTATACTTCTTCAGTTCTTTTGTACTTCTCTAGTTCTTTGTGGTTCTTTTTTACTTCTCTATCTTTTAGTTAGTTCTTTCGTACTTCTTTAGTTTTTTTTTTGGAATTCTTCAGTTCTTTTGTACTTCTTTAGTAATTTTGATTTTCTCTAGTCCTTTTGTAACTATGACAAACTCAAAAAATATAAAGAATTTTCTCGCGTGAGAGTAAGGCGATGTGTCGAGCCATATCTAAATACCAAAAAAAGAAAAACAAAAATTAATAACGGAGTTTTTTAATAATGAAATTAAATTCCAATATTGAAAGCAGTCAATATACAAAAAAAATTTTCCCGTATATTTTTCAATCTTTATCAAATATTGCAAAAAGAATTGCGCTCACCTTTCATCCTCAACACTCAAATTCAATTATCACATGGTTTTCCATAACTTCCTTCCTCTTGTATATCTTTGCCTCTCTAGAATATTTTGTTTTTTTACCTATAAATCGTAGAGGCATATACAAAAAAAAATATAAATAGATGTGAAAATTGTATATTCTTCCTTCAGAACAGAATAAAGAACCATGAAAATCGATTCAATATTCAAAGTCATAGTCGTTTATATATACATATATATATATATATATATATATATATATATATATATATATATATATATATATATATATATATATATATATATATATATATATATATATATATATTTTTTCCTGGTTGACATGAATAGAAGAAAGTAGAAAAGTACTCTCCACACATCCTTATTCAATCTATGCAAACGTGTCCCTATGAAAATTCTTTCAATTTTCTACTACTTACTAGGTTCTACCATCAATTCAGCGACGACCGTCCCACCCCTACACCACATCAACCATCCCGAAACATTGAAACGTTTTTCTAGCTATTTTAATATCCATTTCCATATTTTCTAAAGGCCCAAGCACTAAATCACATAACGTACATACATGACAGGAAGGAAGAATTTAGTATTCCACAAAACTTAATTATACACAATTTCATATACATACATATATATTTTTTTCTTCTTCTGTTTGTATATTTTTGTTGTTCCTGGGTGCTCCTCCTCGGGGGTATGTATGTGTGTGTATAACATAGGGTGGATATAACCAGTGGAAATAATGAATTTGAAACGCTGCTGATGGGTAGAGTAGTGCAACAATATATATATAATCATAAATGAAACGCATTCATTCTATGATATAGAAAATAACATAGGGAATTTTTAAATTGGCAATATCATTACCGACAAAAAAAAAATAATATGAAATTTCCATAATAATAAAAGGGATGATTCTGAAATGTTTTCTGTTTTGTTTCCGACCCAAAAAACGAGGGTGTATTAACTATGCATCGATACTGTTATAAAATAATTTCTAACCGATTATAGAAAAAATTTAAATCATAAAATGGGCTGTGTAAACTACTTAAACATTATTCATTTAAAGAAATTAAATTTAAAAACAAAAAAAACTTGTATTATTGACGATGCTTCTTGCAACTTCATTCAATAACATATATCATGTCTAAAAGTACAGTCGACAATCACTCGAACCTATTCCATTCTTCATCAGTTCCTATTCTTTCTATATCTCAAGTTTTTAGGTGGGACCACTTTAAGTTGAAAAGTTCGCGGAATAAGAGATAATTCACCCATCCCAAGAGTGGTCGCGCATTAAACAATATGAAACTATCACAGAAAACATGAATAGCGTAGTTGCATTTTCCAAAAGATAACGATACCGTTTGCTCCATCATCCACCCCTTGAGCCACACACTAGGAATGTAGCAGCATTGACCTTCTTCAGCTTTATTAAATAAGATATATCATGTCCAAAAGTACAGTCGACAATCATTTGGACCTAAATGTACTTTTTATAATATCCTATGTGTCGTATATCTAAAATTTTTAGGTGAGACCACTTCAAGTTGAAAAGTTCGCGGAATGATCTATTTATATACATGTAATATACATTTATATACATTCAAATAAAATTGTCTAGTGCATATTTTATAAATTCACTTTTCAAGAGGTTTATTAGTTAAGAAAACATTTTTCTATAAATACCCAATTACCGGCAGTATTATTTGCAAATATAAAAATAAGCAGAAAATCAGTTTATGTTTTTTTTTTATTTAAAATACATCATTATAAAATAAAAGCAAAGCAATTAACTCAAAAGAATGTTTATCAGATTAAATTTTTATCGTTTTTTCTTTTATATTTTCATATTCCTTCTCTCGTATTTTACATTTCCAATCAATTACCGATAAGGGATAAGATCGACTGTTCAAGAATCTCTTGTGGCGCGCTCTTAGTATATATATTACTCAATATCATCATCATCATCACAGGGCAAAACACAACAACAAAAATCACAGAGAGGTAAAATAAAATCAAAAAAAATGCTCATAGAATATCTGACAGGAAAAATCCTCCCTCTTTAAAAAAAAAAATAAACCAGAAAAAAAAATCAAAACTTGAAGAATTCCTCCTTCAATTCCTTAAACATCTCTTCCGAGATGTCGTACACTTTCCCTTCAGATGCCCTTAACCTTTCTCCATTATTTTTTTTTGTTTTGTTGTTGCTTTACTTTTTTTTCATTGTTGTTTTGGTTGGTGTTGTTGTTGTTGCTCGTGTGGCGTGTGTATGGTGCGTGGTACAGGTACACAGGGGCAAAGGAACAAGAGGGCGGCCATGAAATTGATTCCAACACGTCTCTATAATTTTTGATGATTTCAAATTGAATCGTTTACTTGTTCAGAATTTAGAATACAAGACTATAAAAGCCTTACTATGTTCATAATACCATACGATCGGTTACCGTATGGTCTCCCCAATCTCTTTCTCTCTCTCTCAATCTATGTTCCAGGACCACACACACACATCTATCCACCACCCACAATCTTCTTCTTCGATATGTATAGAGATAGTACACCCTTGTGGGACACCTAACTACCAAAAAATATCTTCGGTTTTCATTTCTCTCTTACTCTCCTTCTCTTTCTATCTATAGCCTATATCAATACAAAAAGTACTCATATCAACCCCCCCCCCCGAAAAACTGAAAGCCAACAATTTCTACCTGTACCAGAACTTAATTCTACCTGTCATGAGATTTATATTCAAACGTGCGTGTATAACGATTGTCGGTGCCTATTTATATATTCTGAACGTTAAGTGTACGGCGAAGGGCCGGGCCGATATACCAAGGGCTAAGGTGAATTCGGGGTATTCTATAAATATATCTACATACATATATATACATTGAGATGGTTATGATAATGACGAGGCATAAAGGCAGCCAAGAACTACTACTGTGCGGCTCCGGCTGGCTTTGGTGGCAATAGAAGAGGCCTACGAGGTCTTGAGTGATTGTTAACTTAATTTCTCTAAGCCGTTTTTAATGGGACCCACACCTCCCCTCCCCCCCCAAAAAAACAACAAAATACTTAAAAAATACTGATGGCATTTAACATCTGGATAAACGGTCGGTCCATATAGTAGCGCTACCGGCATAACAACGCGTTTCTATACTGTGTATAATATCCGTGCGATGATAGCATATTTTTTTATTTTTTATTTGGGGAGGAGGACTAGAGAAACAGAAGAGAGAGGACAGAGAGAGAATTTCACTGATTAGAACCATAGGCCCAACCAACCGGCAAGCTATATAGCCAGGTGGATACCAAGATGACACCAGGTGTTGTGCCAGGTGGATTGGACATGTATATTAACATTTTTTTTCCAGCGCTACCGGGCGCGGTACACAGATATAATTTTCAGTTATTTATGTCATGATGCATGGCCATCTTCTTCCTTCCTGGGGTTGCCGGTTGATATCTGGTCTGTCGTCCGTGCTCAGTCGGTCATTCATTTTTATGCTTAACAATTTTACTTATAAAATAATTTTTTTTTGGACCTCTTGTTTTTACTTCTTTTTTTTTCAAGAAACACGAGTTTATCTCTGATCTTTTAGTTGTGGATTTTTTTTTGAGAAATGGCAGAGGTTTTTAATGGACATTTCACAAGAACACATTTCACTGATGATTTATAGATTTTTATTTTTTTTTGGTTTTTCTTTAAGAATATAAAATTAAAAAATAAATTCAAAAAAAAAAAATAGCAAAATACAGCCCCACACAGTTGTGATAATATTTCGTGGTTTTTAACTGGATGAATAATTACTATTAAAGATATGTGCTTTTTAAAAATAAATTCTCAAGTTCGTCCCCGCGGGTTTTTAAATACCCCCCCCCCACCTCTTTACCAATTTTCGCAAGCTGTCGACGTCTTCATTAGGATATTATAAATATTTTGTTTTGTTATTATCTATATATTAATTAATATGAAAAGCCAAAAATTGTGATCCCTTTTTAACATATTTCCGGTGCATGGATCTTAATGAAACATATATCAAACGAAAGGTATTTTTTCATAGATTGTCAGAATATATATATATTAATAGGCAAAGCCAAAAATTGTGATCCCTTTTTAACCTATTTCCGGTGCACGTATCTTAATGAAATATATATCAAACGAAAGGTATTTTTTCATAGATTGTCAGAATATATATATTTTATTCAGGTACATGCATAGGGAAAGTTGTGAAAGCCAGGTAAAGTTTTACCTATACTAAAAAAATTTTTATTCGCATATGCACTAATACCCTGTGCACGCGCTATCATATTTGAAAAGAATACATTTTGTTTTGATTTTCTCTTTGCACTCAAATCCCTCCCCCGCCCCGCCCCTCCACTGCTCAATAGATCAAATAATAAAAGCAGAAGAAACATAGAGTGTAGAGTTATTATTATTTTTAAAGGAAATGAAGAGAATATACCACTTGTTATCAACTGTTTAATCGGCAATTACATAGCAATAGATCCAGTATTCTCTGTCAGCTCATATTCTTTCTATATCTCAAATTTTTAGGCGAGACCACTTCAAGTTGAAAAGTTCGCGGAATGATTTGTTTATGAGATACTTGACCCATTTCCATGAATGTTTTCAAGCAGCATATAACATTACGTTACGTAGGATTAGTAGGATAATGAGAAATTCCTCTCTTGTACTTTTTATATCAGCTATTATGTTTCGTATATCTCAAATTTTTTAGGCGAGGGCACTTTAAGTTGAAAAGTTCGCGGAATGATTAACTATTAAAAAAATTAATAAATTTTGGGAAGTGCCAAACATATTAAATAAATAAATAAAATATCTTAAGGTATTAAAATCATATCTCTCTATTAAATCATATCATCGTCTCAACATAATTCTCTCATCTCTTATTTATTTATCATACTTCAATAAATTAAAAACAAGGAGAGATATAAATGTAAATTTTATTAAATTAATCGTCGAAGCGAAAATGTAAGAAGATTTTCCCTTCCCGTTTATTCTATACAAATTATGAGAAGACATAACACACACACCAACCATCACCCCCCCCCACCCACCCTCCGACTATGTCACTATATATCCATGCATACCTTTAAAAGTTAAGTAGCAGACATACAGTGAGAGCTAGTATAAAACAACCCATTTTGAACCTTTTATTTTTTTGTTGTTTTTATTTTTTATTTTTTTTTCCTTTTTTTTTAAAAACACAAAATTCTTCTGCTCCTTTTGCTTGCTTTTAAAGTTTTCCCTTCATCAAAAGTTGTTTGTGTTGTATATATATATATATATATAGAGAGAAAACTTTTGACATATACACAAAAAAGAAAATAAACTAGTGAATTATAAATTTTCTAAGCTGAAAATCCCCTCTCGTATGTGTACTTTTGAATCATCTTGAAAAAGCTAAATAGCTAGTGAAAGAGACAGAGATAGAGAGTACAAGAGAAAAAGAATAGACCTTTATTTTTAGGATAGAAACTGAAAGAAGGTAAGCGACGGGAAGTTGCATAATAAAAAGGACATTTTTATATATCTATATATATATAGTATAACAAGGCTGAAAACGAGAAGTACGAGGGTACAAAAAAAAGGTTGAAGAGAGAAGAGAGAGAAAAAAAAATAACACAAGTTTACCCAGAAAGGAATAGAAAAGGATCCCTTTAAAACCGTATGCCAAATAAAGATACTCAAAAGGATATAAAAGCAAGCAGAAGTTCTTTTACATGTTATAGAGCAGCAGGATTAGTGTTAGTAGTAGTAGTAGTAGTAGTAGATTTAGTACTAAAACTACTACTAGTAGCAGAAAAAGCATTAATGCAGGCGAGCGAAAAAACAACAACCTCCCGCCCCTTTCATATCTTGTTCCAGGTGGTATAGATTGGCTTACTGGCATAGAGGAAAGCAGCAAAATATATTTTTACCTCTCATGTATACCCTTTTTTCGTCTTGCATATATATCTCTACTTGCACACATTGTAGAGCTCTCGTCCGTTTTGTCAGTTATACCTATAGTGCTGTTCTTAAATAAGAATAACAACAACAACAACCAACCAACAAAAAAAAAGTTACCCCCCACCCATAAAAAGCAGCAGCAACAACGTCGTACAGGCATTTTCCCAATTGGGTATCAACTACTGCATGGTTAGGTCTATGCCCTCAAGAATCAGTTTTAAATATGCTCGGGCAAGATAGCACCGCTCTTGAGCACGCCAGTCAAGCAGAACACCATCCATTGAAGGGTTGACGGGGGGGGGTTGATGTTAGTCCCGAGAGTTTCCCTAACATCATATTTTCGCACCGTATTTTTTCCTCTCTTATTCATAACAAAAAAAAAAGAAATAATATTACCCCCACCCCGACAATCTCTCCACAGCCACAGCCAGTTTTTCTACCCTTCTGCCACTTTATGTTATGTTTTTTTTTGACTCTTGTTGCTCTCCCATCTAAAGTGGTAAAGTGGGTGCCAATAAGGGGTTGTTTCAAGGGATTTCTCAACGTTTTTTTTTCTGTGTCCGCATTGTTCTTCTTATGTTCTACTTATACACGAAAAAAAAATTGCGGGGGATGATTCCTAGTGTAGATGTAGTTGCTGCTATGGTTCTGTTGCCGTTCTGTTTCTGACTGTTGTGTGTTAGGGCTGGGGGAGAGGGGCTACGTGCTTGATTTTATGTTACGTATTAAGGTTAACAAAAAAACAAAATTATTGAAATTTATAAAGGTACAAATTTTATCTGCGCCCTCAAAAATTATTTGCTAGGGTGGAAAATACAAAAAAAAAAATTCTTGCTCATTATAATTGCCAATTTGTCATATATACTTATGGATTTAAAAAAGGCCTCTCTCGGTTTTTATTTTATTTCACATACATTTTTTTTGTTGTCGTGACAATGATGGTGGGGGGTGGCAGTAAAGCATGACGATATATTGTTAAAATAAGAGCCCTGTTAGTTTTTTTTTTAAATTTTTTTATTATTCAGTTAAAGTAAATACACACAATAGCGGGGGTTTTTGTGTGTGAGTTAAGAAAAGATAGGTAAAATCATATTTGGTTTTTTTAAAAGTTCATGGCCGCCCGCGCGCACATAAAAGAACCTTCTTCATTTATTTATATATAAATATAATTGGAGTACCTGACTGTGATTTCAAAATAATTGTAATTTTCTAAGGTCATATGGTTATTTACATGATATTAAGCAGTTGTTTAAGCTCTAGCCTTCCACATAAAAAAAACAACAAAAACGTGTGGCTCGACCCATAACCCTAAGATTACAGTATGTTACTAAGCTAGCTGGGCTCAATAGCATACATACTGACACTGTTGAAACAGGAATGAAACGGCTAACACAACAACCTCGGAAGCTGGTGTCTCCCAATTTTTCACTTCTACCAAAAACCCAAGAGGAGGACTGTAGACGAACACCTACCAACTCTGTTAGCAAGTCCTTATCCCACCTCCGTGCGGTGCCCTTATTATTGTGATATTAAAATATAAAATCAAGTATTTTTAAAAATTTTTTCGGTATGTCTGAGGCTACTTTTTCTAACTCGGATCCGATTTATCGGTTCAGACTTAAAACTTGATACGATAGTCGGAGAAAAGCGACTTTTTTTTTATTATCATTCAAATTGTAAACCTCAAAGCGCGGAAACGACTAATCCGATTTTAGGACTTTCACGGAGGCTAGTTTTTCACTCGGATCCAATTTATCGGTTCAGACTTAAAACTTGATACGATAGTCGGAGAAAAGCGACTTTTTTTATATTATCATTCAAATTGTAAACCTCAAATCTCGGAAACGACTAATCCGATTTTACGACTTTCACTGAGGCTAGTTTTTCACTCGGATCCAATTTATCGGTTCAGACTTAAAACTTGATACGATAGTCGGAGAAAAGCGACATTTTTATTTTATTATCATTCAAATTGTAAACCTCAAAGCTCGGAAATGACTAATCCGATTTTAGGACATTCACGGAGGCTAGTTTTTCACTCGGATCCGACTATCGGAGCAGACCGACAATCATGTTTTGCAGATTTGTTTTTTTTTCATTACCTTTTTTCTGTGCACACATAATTTTTTTTTAAAAGGCGTGGCGACGCACATGGGCTTTTGGTAGTTTTGGAATCTGAGGGGGAAATAGTTTTCATGTCAATATGACGACACGTGTTCATTGACATGAACAAAAAAAATATTTTGCTAAGTAGCAGCCACCAAATTGCATGGAGACACGTTTTCATTTGATAACATACTAACTAATTTGCATAAGCTCTACTTTTTTTAGTGATTATTATAATAATAATTTTTTTCCTGGTTATACTTCCATATTTTTTTTTAAAAGGATTTTCTGTTTTTTTTGTCGTGAGTGGGGATGTTTATGTTCTCCGTGGAGATACGAGTATAAATGTTTATTTTCTAACAGTACAAAATAATTTTTAATAAAGTTTATTTTTTAATTAACTCAAACTCAGCTTAACTCGAAGCAATTTAAATAGGAAAAAGTCATATTCCATATATATGTTTTCACAATTTGTGTTTTGTTTAACATATAAACAAAAACTTTTGCTGGTAACAAATTTAATTTATAATTGGTGTGTGTGTGTTAACACAGAATTTATAAAGTTATAACGATATGTCCCTTATGTGAACTCCCTCAATTAAAAATTTTTGTTTCGCATTGTCTACGCGTAGCGAAGCTCTCTCGAGCTTGAAAGACACGAATTTGTTTTTTAAATTACTTCGGTCCGAAGCCCTTGAGTGCAAAGGATTAATGTAAGGATAATTTTTAACTACAATATAAAATTTCAGACAGAGATGTTAAAACAAAAAAAAAAGTTTTTTTTTGAGCAGGACAAGAGTAGATTTTATACACAAGCATATATATATTTCAAACAGACAGACAGAACATACGAGACACAGAGGAAGCTGACTGAAAGTTATAGTAACCCGAAATTCAGTACTCTGGAATGAATTCTATAACTTTTGTTTGCTGCTTTTCTCTTGTGATTAATATGAATATTCAAATTACTAATTCAGCGGCGCTGAATATGAAAATAAATGAGTTAGGAAAAAATTAAAATACTCGAAATAATTAATTTTAAATCAGAAATAATAAAAACAATAAGTAAGCTGAATAAATCGAACCGTTTCAAATTAGCATGCACTATGCCATCAATTATAAAGAATTCAGCTGCACTGAATAATATCCACAATGTATTAAAAAAAACTTTTTTGGATGTCAACTAAAAATTTTACTGTATTAAATAATAATATTTAATATGCCAATTTCCCAAATTCAGCGGCGCTGAATATGAAAATAAATGAGTTGGAAAATATGAAATGTTCTAAATAATTCCTTTTAAATTAGAAATAATAAAAACAATAAGTAAGTTGAATAAATCGAACCGTTTCGCAATTAGCATACACTATACATCAATTATAAAGAATTCAGCTGCGCTGAATAATATCCACAATGTACTAAAAAAACTTTTTTGGATGTAAAATAAAAATTTTACTGTATTAAATAATATTTAATATGCCAATTACCAAATTCAGCAGCGCTGAATATGAAAATAAATGAGTTGGAAAATAAATGAAATGTTCTAAATAATTCCTTTTAAATTAGAAATAAGTAAGTTGAATAAGCACTGAAAATACAATATCATAGAAATCGAACCGTTTCGCAATTAACATACATTATACATCAATTATAGAGAATTCAGCTGCGCTGAATAATATCCAAAATGTACTTAAAAAAACTCTTTGGATTGGAAATAATAATATAAATATGCCAATTCCCAATTCAGCAGCGCTGAATACGAAGATAAATGTTTTAGGAAAAAATTTAAATGTTCTTTCAGTAAAATTCCAAAAGCTTTGTATGTTTAAAACATTATATGCCGACACAGAGCATAGCTTGGAGGACATCGATTACGTGTATATATACGTACGAGTCGATAGCATTTTAGAAACCTCGTTTGAATTCTCCTTCAAATTTACTAAAAGCTATCGTCTCATAATTAAACCTTGGTCAAATACTGTCCAATCTCCAAATTCATCCCAACCAAAAGCAGAATCTACAAAAAAAAATAAAACATGTGTTCCCATCGATTTACAATCAAAAATTATTCAAGTATAAATATTTTGAAAAAAAAAAGAATATATTCGTGATTGCCAATCAATTATTTCTCATGCATATACTATATATGTATACCCCCGTAAGCGATGATAGAGTGAGCATGAAACAAAAACAAAAATAAATAAAAAAGACAATTACAACCAGATTTTTATCTGAAGGTAAAATATAACCAACCAAATATAATTCTATTAAAAATATTTTTTTTATTGTGTAATCACAGTACACACACGATAAGAATTACAGAAAAAGAAGAATAAAATTTTGTGTGTGTGTGTGTAAAGATATGTTATGCGAAAAGGTGAAAATTATTTCGCAGATGACACGGTGATTAATGATGATATACACCTGAGAAGCATAATGATTGTCCTCTAAATCATATGAGATCTATATGAGGAGGGATAAATACAGCAGCATATACACATATATATGATGATATGACGAAGATGTTATAAAACAGAGAACGGGAGAAGAACAAGAAAATCTCAACTATGTATTTTCCAGCTACCATATCATAAATTGCCAATAAAACAAACTTTTTGTTTTGTATGGAATTTTTTTTTCTAAGAAACAAAAAAAAAGAAGAAACATAAAACGTTCAACGATGATTTTTCTTCGTCTTTTCGAAATTACCTGTGTGTACAGAAACAGGTGAGCAGACAGGTAACATACCGTCAGCAAAGTACAGAGAGAAAAAAAATCAATTAAAGATTTTTTTCACACACACACACAGGTAAAATCAGTTAAAGTTTTTTTTTGTTTCTTTATACAATATGTTTCTTTACTTCATCATTTCTCATGTCGCATATATATATCGCATCTTTGCCTGGCGATGATTTTTATTTTTAATTATTTATTTTTTTTTACTAGCAAAAAATCCCGCCTGCGTTACAACGCCTTTAAATAAAAAAAAATTTATGTGTGCACTGCCCGCGGTAGGAAAAAAGAATAATAAAAAAAAGAACAAATCTAGAAAAAGTTGATTTTGGATATTTTAAAAAAAAATTTCAATTATGTTACTTTTTAGTCTATTATATGTCTTCCGCCATTTTGTGCTGACCGCCATATTAGATTTAAAATTACGTTATACACAGCTTACTGTACTATACTCTTCATACACTTTCATTTGATACCCATACCGTGGGGCATTGTAAAGAAAAATGTAAACTGCCATTTTGTGTTGGCCGCCATTTTGAATTTGGAATGACGCCACACCAGATAATAGTATTCTACTTGTCACACCTTTTCATTTGATACTCATACCGAGCGCGTTGTAAAGAAAAAGGTAATCTCCCGTTTTGGATTGGCCGCCATTTTGAATTTGGAACGACACCACACATCTAGTAGTATTTTATTTGCCACACCCTTTCATTTGATACCCATGCCGGGGGTTGGGAACACAATTGCAAAATTCGGCTGCCATTTTGGAATCGCCATCTTTGCGTAAGTAATTGTCATCACCAATCGCTTTCTTGTACCCGGAAACCTCTATGTAAAATTTGTTAACAAAGCTCTCTATGACAGCGCCCCCTGGGAGTGGTAAGGATGTCATTTGCACACCCCTCTTAAGATGCCGATTTCTTTCTCGAGCAATATATAATAAAAAATTTTCACTCATCAGTGGATAAACTTACTTGCAAAAAAAAAAAAATAAATAAAAAAAAATAAAAAAAAATCTTGACTCTCAAGAACTCTTGTGCTATGTGTTACATGGACACCTGTAATAAACTACCTTTGATTGTTGGGTAGTGACGATGACGATGATGATGATGGTGTGGAATAATTTTCTTTTCTATTCTTTCAATACCATTCAATATACACCATTTTTTTCTTGTTGTTGCTATTGTATTGTTATTGCTGTCTGTCATATATCTCTACTATATAGAGTAAGGAAGAATATCAACAGAAACACCTTATGGAATGATAAGATAAATTCATGGATAATAGACATCTATTCATATATATATATATGCACACACGCTGAGTCCATTATGATGATTGATTTGTTTTGGACTGTGACTGGCGACTGGGTTTTATACTTCTTCAATTTTTCTCTTCCTTTTTGGTCTGCTTCACTGTTTTTGTTGTTGTTGTTGTTGTGTATATACCTATATGTTGATTACTTCCAGGTGAAATTAAGGAACATTACTGGTCAA
Organism: Thereva nobilitata; assembly: GCA_963855945.1. NCBI lineage: Eukaryota > Metazoa > Arthropoda > Insecta > Diptera > Therevidae > Thereva > Thereva nobilitata. The sequence goes on along the minus strand of OY979699.1, from coordinate 14,679,703 downwards.
TATTCCAGTAATGGAACTATTTTAACTAAAAAAAGAAAATAATCTTCAAAATTTTTGTGATTGAAATGGTATAATATGTAAGTTATGATATGCTGTTGCTGTGCCCATTTATATCATAATTCATTCTTATTTAATACCTTGGAGAGCGGAACATAACAGGGCTCTCGGACAGGCAATACAACATCTTTTACCATCACGCTCGGGATCAAAGGTAAGCCAAGATCCTCTATTTTGGTTTAAAGGAACATTAAAGCCTTCCTCTGCCTACTGCTCATAACCTCCCTGCACCCCAAGAGGAGCTTATGCAGATGACAATAGCATTAAAATTGGGGTCATTTAAAAATATCTTAAAAAAAAAGATTATTACCAGAGGTGGTAATAAAAGGGTAATAAAAACAAACACGATAATAAAAATCCAAAATAAGTTTTTGGAGGTTATATTTAACCCGAAACACTTCCGGGGATTGAAGTATGACTAATTTATTGCTGAATAAGCAAATTACTGAAGTGGTAATAAAAGGGTAATAAAAACAAACCCCTTAATAAAATCCCAAAATAAGTTATTGGAGCTTATATTTAACCCTTAACACTTGCGCGGATTGAAGTATGGCTAATTTGTTGGTGAATAAGCAAATTACGGATGTGGTAATAAAAGGGTAATAAAAACAAACATCACAATAACTGCCCAAAATAAGTTATTGGAGTTTATATTTAATCCTTGACACTCCCGGGGATTGAAGTATGCCTTATTTGTGTAGTGAATAAGGAAATCAATGAGGTGATAATAAAAGGGTAATAAAAAACAAACACCTCTGCCATATATAGGTAGCCGGAAGGTTTAGCTTTATAAATTAAATCAAATCGAAAAATCCTTCTTTCTAACCACAATATGTGTATTATTCTGTTTCTTATAGTTAAGCAACTTCTTCTAATAAGATAAAGAGAAATATTCGCTTGGCTATAATCATCTTCATTGCACATCAGAACTCTGAAGCACTGCTGCTACATATTTTCGTTAATATCGAACTAATAATACTAATACAAAAAAAAACAGAAAGAAAGAAAAGGAACAATAACACACAAACACACAACATTTTCTTCGTAATATGCGTGTTACAACCGGGCACCAGTGCCGCTCTTCTTTATTATATTATATAATATTATCTACCCCATCACGGTCCCTGTACACTGTTGCTTTAACTCAATTTTTTTTCTGGTCCTGGCGAAGAGGGACGGGGGTGACTTTTTGATACTTTTTTTTGGTTAGTGTTATAGCACACACACATACACCGTGAAACTATTTTTCTTTAGGAAATTAATTTTTCTTCTTCTTCATAATAATATACCATATCCTCTTTGTCCTCTCGTCATTTAAGAGGCGCGGATTGGCCTCGCCGAGATACCCTAGGAAATATGTGCGTATGTATATTTATCCTTAGTAAAAATCCAAATGAAGCACTCTCGTATCTCCCGACAAGGGTGTATGTTGTTAGATGTAATGACTGTTATTTCTTCTGTCTTATTCTCTATGAGCTATATTGGAATATTTGGGTGTATGAAGATGGAGTGTGAAGGGTGAGAATATAAGAATCTGTTAGAAGATATGTTTTTCGAGGGGTTGGTATATATATACCATATAATAAGAACGCTTATTACACCAAACCTAGTGTTCTCCATAAATCATTCATAAACTGGCTAACACCTGACACCCATAAGGGTTGTTTTTATAGAGATTCCCTTCGACGATCCTTTCTTGCATTCACTGCCAACCACCACATATCCCCCCACCCCCTGCCAACAAGCAAAGCCAGCCTATACACCAACCCATCCAATCCATACACCTCCATTCATTCGTCTCTAGGCCCACACTTTCCGTTTTTATTTTTATTTCTATTGTTGTATGCCGCCGCCTCGTCTTAAGGCTCCTTTTTTCTTCCTTTTTTTTGTTGTTGTTGGCGGTATTTTTTTCTGTGTCTTTTTTGTTGTTGTTTTTATTTTTATTACACATTCGTACAAGGGTAATGATTTTCTTCGAGTGCTGTACTGTCGGAAGGGGAAACAGCGGGGGGGGGGAATGGTGTAATAGGGGCGGAATGTAGAACGAGAAACAAAAGTGGGAATCCTTAAATTTTGGTAGTACAAGATTTACTTCTTGAGTGTATAAACGAAGTTGGAATCGTGTTTGGAAAGTGGTGTGGTGGGGGGAGGGGGTTGGAAAGGGTGTATATAAGGATGAAAATGTTACAACAAAATACTCACAGAACAGAAAACATACAAAAAAAACATAAGAAATGAAGACAAAACGAAACAGAAGCAGATTACAGAATGAAGTCGAGAGTCTAAATTGATATCCTTGAGGGGATTTGTCCTTAAATCAACTGAATCATTTCTCAGTTTTTAGTGTTGCCCTTCTTGCTACAACAACAGCAACAAACACAGCCAATTTTAAGGGCTAATTTTAAATACATGAAACAATACACAATATCAGTAACGGTATTCTGCCGGGTATAAAAAACCCTCAATTTTAGTACCGTACGTACACACACACACACAATACAAGTGCGACGATACAAAAATACTTAAGGCATTATAGTAGTAAAGGAGATGGCTATAATACTAAATTAAAGATGTCCCACCACTACAATCATATAACAAAAAAAAAACAAAAATAATAATAAAAATAAAGCGAGATCCTTTTTTGATTCGTATATACATGCATATACACACATACATGCATATATATAATATTTAAGTAACTCAATTTTGTACAAGGACTTGCTCCTTGAGCGAATTATTGCCATATTTAATTATGTTTAAAGCCAGTTGAAAAATGGTTTTTGTGCTTTCTTTTTATTTTGTTTGTTGATACTTTTCTCTCCGGCTGAAATGAGTTTTTGGGATTTTGGTACAAAAAATGAACATGAAATAAAGTATGTATGTAAATTTCTCGGCTGGAATGTTATATATATATATATATATATATATATATAGAAAATGAAAGAAAGTTTAGGATTTTAATCAAAAAATATCTGTGTGTTTTCTTCATCCTTTCTCTACCTCTCTCGCTCTCTACCCCTCTCTTGATGGTCTACATAGATGAAAGAAAATACAAAAAAAATGTTTATCTTAATCCCTATATCATTTGCTTTTATTACCCTTTTATTACCACATCAGTAATTTGCTTATTCATCAATAAATTAGTAATATTTAAATCCCCGTGAGTGTAAAGGGTCAGATATAACCTACAATAACTTATTTTTAATTTTAATTGTGTTATTTGTTTTTATTACCCTTTTATTACCACCTCAGTAGTTTGCTAATTCACTAAAAAAATAGTCGTACTTTAATCCCTGTGAGTGAAAAGGGTCAAATATAAACTCCAATAACTTATTTTTGACTTTTATTATGGTGTTTGTTTTTATTACCCTTTTATTACCACCTCAGTATTTTGCTCATTCACTAAAAAAATTAGTCGTACTTTAATCCCTGTGAGTGAAAAGGGTAAAATATAACCTCCAATAACTTATTTTTTACTTTTATTATGGTGTTTGTTTTTATTACCCTTTTATTACCACCTCAGTATTTTGCTCATTCACTAAAAAATTAGTCATACTTTAATCCCCGTTAGTGTAAAGGATCAAATATAAACTCCAATACCTTATTTTGGACTTTTATTATGGTGTCTGTTTTTATTACCCTTTTATTACCACCTTAGTAATTTGCTCATTCACCTTTTAATTAGTAATATTTAAATCCCCGTCACATTTTAAAAAAATTTCTTAATGTCTTTGGAATTTTTTTTGATGTTTTATCGAGATATCAAAAAAGCAATGGGGTACCTTAAGGTTCAGTAATAGGACCTCTACTGTTTATTCCAATGCATAATTAGCTTCAAAAGACGATTCAGATTCATACGGTTTAACTGATTGGAATTTTTTTTCTATCATCAATGATTTCTTGATCTTAAATCTTATTCTTTTTACCATATATATATATATGGGAATGTCACTAACCGGTGTGGATGCACTTCTCTTGTGCTATCTTTTCACTTACAAGAGACGAAGGATTGTGTATAGTAATATATGACCACGTTACATCGTGACTTGTGATTATTTTGCTTTTTTCCAATTTACTGTTGTTGTTGTTGGGCTGTTTTTTTTGTTTTAATGTTGCCATTTCTTTCGGACTCGATCGACTTGCGCACAGCATTTATATGTATTTATCCAATTTATATATCCCAACCGAGCATTAATATCTTGAGGTGATAAGTTTTTTTTTGTTTCTTTTCTTCTTTTATCTTCTTGTGTACGTTTTTTTTGCTGTTCTGTTTTTGCCTCTTAAAATGGTCATGCGAAAGTGATTTACCGTGGAAAGAAGTTAAGAAAACTGTGAAGAAGATCCACACACACTCACACACACTCTTCAAGGGCAAAAGTCTTGATTTGATGATTTTTATTTTTGTTGTGCCTTTTTTTTTTATTTTTTTTTCAATCTATCCGTTGTCGTATGTGTATATTTCATTGTTTTTTTTTGTTGTTGCTGTTTTTACATATTTTTATGTTGCGTGAGCTATTCCTGAATGTTTTCTCAGAGATTTGTTGATGGGTTTTAATGGTTTTAAAAACATTCTGATGGAGATTTTCTTCTCCTTCATCACTTTTTTTTGTGGGTTTCGTTTTCTTCTTCTTCTTCCTTGAAGACATTTTAGAGAAGAAGATCTTCTTCGGACTTCTTCAATAGTGAATGTCTAGTCGCGGCGGTATTTTTAAAATGATTATGATACCAACTTTCTTGGATGGGATTTCTTGTGTTTTTTTTTGTATTTTGCGATGTTGGTGAAGCATAATCAATTTGTGGGTTAAGAAACATGAACAAGAGAGTTATTTCATGATTGTAGGGTTTTTTTGTTTTGTTTTTGTGCTGTGAGAAAAATTTATGTTAGGAGTATCAAATCGTGATCAAATTTACGAACTTTTTTTTTAAAAATATGGGATAGATTCTTGCATTGTATTGAGAAAAATGGTGAGAGACTGCCTTGAGGGTGAGATGGGTGTTTTGTAAGGTCACAAAAAAAATATCTATAATTTGATTACTTAAAATCGGAATCCAGTCCTAGATTCTCACAACAACAGCACCCCAAGGCCCATTGGTCCAAATTCTTAACTGATATCAACCAGTTATGCCATCTATTCCAGCTATTCCCATTTGTCCAATAATTTTATTATGGTGTTTAGGGTGTACCCATTTATTATTTAATAGCAAGAAAAAACATGTTTTTTTTAAAGAAATGTTATTACTTTGTTTTATTACCCTTTTATTACCACTGGTAATTATTATGTTTTTTTTTAATAATTTTATTATTTGGTTCAAGTAACGAGTAATAACATGTTTTTTTTTCAATAAATTTTATTACTTTGTGTTATTACCCTTTTATTACCTCTGTTATTCATCACATATTTTGGTAATAATTTTATTATGTTGTTTAGAGTTACCCATTTATTATCTATGCGAAAAACAACGTGTTTTTTTAAAGAAATTTTATTATGTTTTTTATTACCCTTTTATTACCTTTGTCCTTCATTATTTTTATTATGTTGTTTAGGGTGTACCCATTAATTATCTATGGTAGGGAATTTTTTTATTTTTTTTTTTGAATAGTGGGCACAATTTGGAATAAGGGGTGTGGGGGGGGGGGGTTGGGTTTGGGGATTACTTTGAATAATATTTTTCTATGAAAAACTCTCGTTCTTTTTTTCTTAAAGTGAAAAATAAGAACATAAAAAGTATACACCCTAGAATGATAGATGGATCAAGTTTTTTTTGTTGGAGTTAGTAATTTTCTTTCTTGAATTGTCATTGTTGTACAATTTCCGCGCGACAAACAAACCAAAAAATTTATATTCAATTAAATATCCTCCATAAAATTACATTCCCCACCGTTCTCTATTACTACAATTTCAATTGTGTTTAATCTATGTTATTTTCTATGCTACACATAGCAGTAAACCCAATATTAAGTACAAAAAAAAAATTACACAAGTGTCCCCCTCTCTCGCTGTGTGTGCGACTTTCCCTCGTCCATATTCCTCCTCCTCTTTTCACAAAACACAACAAAAAAAACGTATTATGGTAAATGTCCAATATAATCAAAGCATCGTGACAGTGACAATAAAAGAAAATAAATACACGACCAACAAAAAAAAAGAAACAATTTTTTTGTACTTTTAAGCAAAAAGAAAAAACACTGAAAAAAGTTCCTCAGCCGTGAAAACAATCAAAAAGTTCAGGTGATACCAAATCTCTCTCAAAGAGACGACACACAGAAAAATAAAAAGTTTAAAAAACAAAAAAAAAATACAAAATATAAAAAGATAAAAATCACAACCAAAGAGAATTTAGATAAAAATTTGTTGCCATGTAAAAGTTGCCGGCTACATCGTTTTGGGCCTAGAGAACTAAGGAAAATAGAAAATTTGTTTAATGCGCGCTTTGGCGGTTAAGAGGAATGATGATCACACCGCGGCGGTGAACGAGACCGCGAGGGGTTGATTAGAGGTGGTTGAATATATTTTTTGGGGAAGAGTGACAACGGCTTTTTTTATAATTGATTGTTGTTGCATTTAGCCATTTTTGTATAGGTAAATTTATAAAAAGTATTTTAGTACCGATTGTGGACCAATGGGTCGAGTAATGCCCGACCAATGGGTCGAATAATGCCCGAGCAATGGGTCGACTGATGATGGAACACGGTAGTACAAATGCGCCGGGTATAACAAGAGAAGACCCAGGAATTCAAAATGAAGTTATATATATATATATATATTTATATACATATATATATAGTTTTTTTGCGGTTTCCATTTACACACCTGAGATTGTCCGCTTCGCAGCAGATTACTGGGAAATTAAGTGTGCAACAGCAGAGCAACCGAAACAGAAGCAATTTGGACGCACCACACACACACACATAAGCTGAGATATACAAAGAGAGCTGCGATTGCTACAAAAGTAAAAAGACAAAAAAAATAAAAAAAAAGAGAGAACTTCCGTTTTAATTATTGTTTTAGATTTAAATGTTAGTCGGCTGAGAGATTGACCGATAAATAACTGGGGACAAGCGGAAAAATTTTTGTGAAAATTTAATTATTTTTCTACAATTCATTTTTTTTTGTTGGAGTGTTTTTTTTTCGGTTGTCTCGCCGACGACCACGACGACACACTGAAGAGATGCTGTGTGTTGTTGGCCTGGTGTAGAGTTCACCTCTGATTGGAAGAAGACTGGAGGAATGGAGATTATAGTACGGAGATTTTTTGGGATGATAATTTGAGTAGTTTTTAATTGATTTCGTTGTAGTTTTGTTATAGTGTGAAATTATGGTTTTATTTTTTTTTTATTTTTTTTGTTTCTAGGCCATTGATCGTTGTCAAGATATAAAATAGTACAAACCACAAAAAAAAGAAGAGAAAACAAATTACAAAAAAAAGTAAAATAATAATACTGAGTGAAATTTGTATAGAGAATGTGGTCGACATTTTTTTTTTTGGAATCACTCAACGCCCACAATTTCCTTCCGCAAACAAACAAAAAAAAATTGGGTCTCATTGTGTTGATAAGGTCAGAGTAAGTTTGTCTTACTCTACTCTACTTAACATTTTTTTTTGGTATAATTATTTATTTTAAATAGGGCTTGGGAGAGAGATATGAAAATGAGAAAGTGCGGCTTTGCAATATTTTTTTTTTTGATAATAATCAGCTTTGATACTTTTCTATTTAATGTGAAAGACTAAAGGTTATAGGTATGTGCCCCTTTGTGTACTCTGTTGACCGGTATTTTTATCATCATCGATCTCGTCCGCGTAGATTTTTCCGTATTTGGGAGAGGTGAATTCCATGACTTAATAGATCCATATTATATGTATACTTAAGCCCAGAGAATCGAAATTTACACAAAAAAAATCAACCTCTTAACATGCATGTTAAGTGGATTTTTATGATTGTTTGTTTTATTGCCGTTTTTATTACCCTTTTATTACCTTTTTTTATTACCTTTGTGCGGGAGTCTGCCTTGGAGTGTTTTAGGTTGATCTGCACCATCTCAAGCATTTCCAGACTGCTCCTCGGGGCGCAATCTTTGGCATCCTCGTCCAAATTCAATCCCTCTACCAGTTCGTCCAGGTTGGGAGACTCCGCTCCACTCGCCTGGGGTTTTTGAATTTTTTTTGGACATAACTTGGATTTTTTTGATCGTTTTATTTTATTACTCCTCTATTACCCTTTTATTACCTCTATGGCTGTCTTGGGAGTATTGGAGGTTGATCTGCACGATCTGAAACATTTCCAGCTGCTCCCTGTGTAAAAAAAACCTTGATTCATTCCTTCTACTTCAATCCGCGCACCAGTTCGTCCAATTTGGGAGACTCCTTTACTCGGCTGGGGTTTTTGAATTTTTTTGTTTGTTTTTTCATAACCTAAGTTTTTATGATCGTTTGTTTTATTATCCTTTAATTACCATTTCATGCTTCTAATTCCTTGGTTGGCTTCTTAGGTAATAAAATTAAAACATAATAAAAACTCATTTTCTAACGAAAATTGTACTAAATGGGAATAAAATGGCAATATAAAGGTACTAAAAAGGTACTAAAAAGGTAATAAAAAGGTAATAAAAGGGTAATAAAAAGGTGATTAAATAAAAACCATATAAAAAGCCACTTTACAGGCATATTAAAAGATTGAGTTTGTGTTTAAATTGTTTTAATAAAAAAAAAGTAAACACAAGCAAGGCGTGTAGCTTCGACCATATACCGAACAAAATACTATTCTCTCTTCTTTTTTATTAGTAAAAACCCTCCTAAATGAATGTGAATGAAATTTTGCTAAAATCATCTTTAAATATCTTCTTCCTTTTTGCTTTTTGCATGATTAATTGTGCCTAGGCTCCGTTTTTATAAATAGTAATTATTTTAATTAGGCTATTAATAAAACTGCATTATCGACTTTATGACAAAAATTAAAAGTATTTAATATTCTCTCTCATCCAAGATAAAACCAAAATCTCCATCATTAATATTAAACATCAACTTTTACACAAGTTTTTACCTCTCTTGTCTTCATTAAAAAGAAAGTTTGTCCTTCGTCCCTCTACCGTCGCGCGTAGTCCCTTTAGACCATTTTTGGATAACAAAAAAAAAAGATTGTGAGTCTATGATGATGAAAATGTCGTTTTATTTTTTTTTGTTGTTTTTGTTTTTAAGAAAGAGCAAAATAAAGACAGAGAGAGAAAGTAGAGATGGATTTTGTAAGGTTGATTTAATAGAAGATAAAAGCGAGGCGAGAATATGGCTGGTTTTTGTTTTTTTTGAGGAGGGAGAGTAGTTTTGTCAAAAAATTATATTAACCTCATCATAAGATAATTAACGAGCTTGTGCGCCGCCTCGTCCCTCCCTCTTTATTAAGAGAAAAAGAGAATCTATATTTACTCTCTAACAAAAAAGGCTGACTACCAATCTTAGCAATTAATTAGTTATCCTCTGTCCGGACAAGGGCTGCTTGCTTGATTCTCGAGCCCATACCCACCCTCCAGTGACGTCCCGTCCAAAAAAACGTGTGTGTGTATGAGTATAGTTGGGTAGCGGCAATTTTATATATCTTTTTGGGTGCCAACTCTATAAATCCGATATTATAGATGAAAGGATAGATTTGAGGGAAGGATATGGAGCAAGGTTTGAGGAATTGTGCTAACGAAAGGAATGCTGTTTAATTAGATTTTTCATTAAGACCCTTGCTGGGACTGGACACAAGGGCTAAAGGTTACGCACACACGATATGTTGTTGTCGTTGTCGTCGTCGTCTAGGCAGAAAAGCAACAATTCAGCATATACAAACCGAAAGGAAACGCCAAGTGGGATCCTTATTGTCTGTTAAGTGTGTTAAATTGTGTTTGTTTATATACAGAGTGTATATTTTTAGTGTAGATTATGTTAGGTATATCGATATAAACAAAATAAGGTTGACATTTTCTGAATGTGTATGTGTTTTTTGTTTTTTTTTGTTTTTACTTTCAACCCTTTCGCAGATCTCAAGTCCTGCGAAATAGAATGACCCACGCCAGATCTGTGATTCGATTTCACTTCTCGGCATATAGTACTTCGCGCCTTTCTTCAACTTTGTCTTTCTTTTTTACAAATCAAAAAGAATCGCCTACCCTTTCTCCTTGCCATCGTTTCTAAGCTTAGGGACATATATGCATGCTCGCGTGCGGTGCATGCGACGCGTACTGCCGACACCCTAATATGCGGCAACTATCGCTGATAGATAATAGCGTTCTTGTGTTCTGTCTCATCTTACACATATAACAAAAATTTATTATTTGATATGCCTGAAAAGTGACTTTTATTTTATTACCTTTTTATTACCCTTTTAGTACTATTTTATTACCACTAAAAATAAAAAAAACACTATGAAGCAAATTTTAATAAGAAAACAATTGCTGATTTTTTTGTGGGGATGCGGCACAGCTCACATCCTTATTATCCTTATTGTAATATCATGTACTTGTGTATATACGAAGGCAGAGGGCGCATGAGGACGTCATCGTTTATAAAATAAAACCGGAATATAATAATAATAAAAAGAAAAAAAAATAAGAAAAAAATTCCTGCTTGCATTAGCACAAACAGAAAAATGATTTTCTTTTTTTTTCCTGTAGAGAGAAAAATATATGTGTTATCCTAGAAGTCGTTACTTTTGGTGTACACAACAATTCCTCTACTCGGTAACATTAAAATGTGTATGTTTTGCATGTAAAAATATATATAAATCTGAATAATTTATGTAAATTAACTAACCTTCGTACAGCCGCCCTTTTTTTTCTCTTTCTCTCTATCTGGTAAGCACACACACATATCCTTCTCACACCGTGTGTCCTTTTGTGCAATATCTTTCTATACCCCCGCCGTTGCCGCCGTGTCGGTGTCCACCATTACTCCTTGATTTTGGGTCAGAGTGCGGTGTGTGGTTGCCTTTTGTAAAAGGTCATATCTTAAGTTCAGAGTTGTGCTCTGCTTCTTACGTGTTTCTTTTTTTTTTGTACATATATAAAAGTCCGTTATGTTGTTTTTTTATATATAGTACCTCTATAGACAACAACAACAAAAACGAAAAAAAATAAACCTTAGAACTATAGATGCCTAGTAGTATCTCACACAGAGCCCTAAACCACCCGCGCTCTCTATTCCATGAGACACGGTGCGACATGTATGGTAAATACACAAAAAAAAAATATAGAGAACTATGGTGGATAAAGTGTCGTTTCTCTGGTAGAACGCTTCCGGAATCTATTTCTTTTTTTCTTCACTAACCGCACAGCCCTAATCCACCCCCCACCCCTCGACTATCTCTCTCTAACATATGTATTTGTGTGTTTTCGCTTTATTAAAAATTCAAAATCCTGCCTTTCATTGCAGACGTTCCTCTCTCGGATAAAAAAAAAACAAAAACAGACGAAAAAAAAATAATAATTTTTTTTTGTGTGGTTGTGGCAGAAGAAAATAGCACATAATATGAAGGAAACCTCATATCTTTCATATAGAGACATTGATGGTGACTCAGAGTAGTATGTCCTTAGTGTGTCTAACATTGATAAGGTAGATTAATCTTTTCTACATCATCCCCTAGTCCATCCTTCTTTTTTTACCTCCCCCCCGTCTCCCGCCACCCAATCCTATATAGGCTCGGATTCCACCATCTTCACATCTCTTTTAGCCACGAACAAAAATTTGTTTCCTTAAGCACACGAGACACGATGGTGTGGCTTCATAGTCTCTATGGCATGTCGTCTTTATAAAGTATAGTTTTGTTTTTTTTCAGCTTTTCTAGAAAGAAAACTAAACTACAAAAAAAAACAAAAAAAAACAGTCTTCTTTTATAGAGTTGCAAAGTTGTTAAATGGTTGAGGATAAAAGAGGCAAAAGACACAACCCGAACAACACAGCAACAATAACAACAACAACAACACTCTCTATGTCTCTATATATATATATCCTAGTCGCGTTTCGTTTTTCTTCCCTTATTTTGTTTTTTCATTTTATTTTAAATTGAGGTCGTTTTCATTTCATTATTAATTTTTTCATTCGTTGGGAGTATATACAACATACATATATAGCACTAGACAAATGTGTAAAGGTAGTCCCTCCCTGGCTTGAGGGTGTCCTTATCTCATATTTTATTCATAATACCACCATTCCATAAACCCTCAATTTATTTATTTTTTTTTTTGGTTTTTGTGGAGTATTAAAATCATATACACTCCGTTAATGACCATCCGGAAAATTTATGATAAAAAAAATATGATTTTTCATCACCTGGTAATGAGGGTTTAATTACTGCCACACGCCAATCGAATAATAACATATTATATGAATTAATAAAGAGTATAGAAATTGTTTGGCTGATGATAATTAATATACATGATAATTTTTTTTATTTAAAAATTTATAATTGATCTCACATATGATCTTTTTATTTAATTACCGTTTTATTACCGTTTTATTACCATTTAGTAAAATTATTTTTTATTACCTTTTTATTACCATTTTATTACCATTTAGTAAAATTATTTTTTATTACCTTTTTATTACCATTTTATTACCATTTAGTAAAATTATTTTTTATTACCTTTTTATTGCCATTTTATTATCATTTAGTAAAATTATTGTTAGAAAGGTACTTTATTATGTTTTAATTTTATTACCATATTTATTACCGGCAATTTGTTTTGAATATGTACAGTTAAGAGTCAATTAATTATTTTGACATTAAAATTGAAAAAAAACGAAGAGATGCCTACCAACGAATACGGAACGCTTCCATATATATTAGCTGGTGATAGCGTTAAATGAATGATGTTCCATTGTTTTTTTTAAGCTAATCAATTAAATCTTGGAATATTTAGTAAAAATTTTGCAAGTATTATTACCTTTTACGAAATGATAATAAAAAAATAATTTTATTAAATGGTAATAAAAAGGTAATAAAAAAAAATTACTAAATGGAAATAAAAGGTAATAAAAAATAATTTTATTAAATGGTAACAAAAAGGTAATAAAAAAATTTTACTAAATGGAAATAAAAGGCAAATAAAAGGCAAAATGGTAATAAAGAGGCAATAACATTTTCTTTACTAACGGGTAATAAAACAATAAAAAAAAGTTTACCAAGTGGTAATAAAAAGGTAATAAAAAAAGTTTTACTAAATGGTAATAAAAAGGTAATAAAAAAGAATTTTACTAAAGGGTAATAAATAGATAATAAAAAATAATTTTACTAAATGGTAATAAAAAGGTAATAAAAACTAATTTGACTAAAAGGTAATAAAATGGTAATAAAAATAAAATAAAAAGACATAATAAAAAGCTACTTTATAAGCACCTTAAACGGTGGATATTTAAATCTTAAAAAATATTATAAAACAAACGGTCATAGCTTATATGGCTAACATATCCCCATTACACCCAGTAGATAATAGTATTTAACCTAAAGTAACTTTATTAATTGTTCATTACTCTTGTTGTGGTTAGATTGTTAGTTGTGGTTATATGTAGATACACTACAAAGGAGTTTTGTAATAAGCAAGTTTAGTTCGCTCAACAATTTATTCATTGTACTGTGTATGTCTCTAATTTATATATGCCAATAACGAATGAATATTGAGAGAAGTAATGAATCACTAAATTGTTGAATCAATAACTTATTAATTAACAAACCACAAATCGATCGATGAATTTATTGAACTGTTAATAAAATGATTTGGTTCTTGTAAAACCGCAAATGTTTGATGGTTTTTGGTTAAGATGTGAAATTGTGTGTGTGGTTTTGTTAGGTGGAATATTTCCTTTTGTTCAATATAAATTGTAATCTTAATCATCATGATTATTGGTTTAAATGCTGAAAAAAACTAAAAGTGTTTAAAATGAATTGAAGAGAACATTTCAGGGAATTATGTTGAGGAATAAATCCTTTTCAAAGACAAATTCTCGTTCTTTCTTTCTCTCTCTCTCGCATCGTCGTTGGCGTTGTCATTAAATCTCAAAAAAAAAGGGAAAAGTACTTTTAAATTAAATTGAAAACTTTCTTTGTTATCTCAAATGTAAGGAAAATGTTGAGAGTGAGTGATAGAGAATGACAGAAAACAGATTCAATACTCCCTTTTGGATTAATATCGACTTTTCCTTTTCAATCTAAATCATTGGAATCTTTTATATTGTAGTTGCAAAATTCTTTTACCAAACACACAGTAAAACCAACAAAATTTCAATGTCTATTTGGTAAAATGCAATGGCAAAGGAAAACGAGATGAAAAGACGGAAGGGAAGTACTTACATTTAAGTGGCTCTGTTAGTATACGTATGAATGTCTATCAAGAATTTATCTTGCATATATGGGAGAACAGGACATTCCAAACAATTCTAGTTTCAATAGTAACCAAAAGGCATATACAGCATTGATGAGTGTGTATTAATTGGTTTTGGAATTCAGCCTGAGATTTTGAAGTTATGAAGGCGTAGAATTGATGTCGATATTTGGCTTATATTACTAATTTGGTAAAGCGTACTATTAAGTATTGATTAGTAAAGAATTTTTGTTTTTAACAATAATATTGATAGTCAATTGGTCTACAATCGTGATTTGGGTCCTGCCCATTCTCGTAACTCATCTCAGGAATTTTGTTTGACATCCCCAAAGCTTTCGACTCTTCTCCTGGCTGCACCTTAATAATTGGAAGTCCTCCCCATTTTTCGACTTCCAGACAATGAGAATCATCGCGGTGGTGTTCAAATTCAGTCCAAACACGTTTGGCTATGGGTTTTAATCCCTTTTAAATCCCTCGGAGCAATGTTATTATTCCCAGCTCTACGTTAGTATGGAAGCTTAAAAATACTTCTCTACCCTTTTGCTTTTAGGAACTTCAAACTGTAATTGTACATAGGGTTTGGAGATGGATGATAAAAAAAGTCAAGGTGCAATTTTTAAAAGGCCCAAGGCAAAAATCCTTTAACTCAATTAGTACATGTAGCTTCCTTTCTCCCACAAATCGATGGAGAGCACAAAATAATTGACTTTCTATTATACCTTTCCCTGAGCTCTAGTCTTCCACATAAAAAAAAATACCTAAAAGCGATATTAAAAGCAAAATCATGTTAATTTATCCATTTCTCGATAAAATAATGCACTTTGCACACCTCTTTTGTGCTTTTGTCTGTCAGACACTGTAAAAAGCTTCACGCTGAAAATGTAGTTGCTTTTTGTGCGCCGTTCTTGCTAACAAGGGAGAGTGCTTTTGATAACACCATTTATATACTGCTATAGAAAAAGTTGCCACTAACCAAAAAAAACAAGTTTATGTCTACATCACACAAGATGGATCGAATGCATGCGCTAATGTCCAGATAAATGCACTTTCGTCACTGTCAAAGCGCGGCTAATGGAATATGTCATCAATGTACGCTATACGCCGGCTTGTTTTTACTTTTTTTTAAAAAAAGATTTAAACACAAACTTCACCCCTTAATATGCCTGTAAAAAGGGTTTTAATATGATTTTTATTTTATTACCTTTTTATTACCTTTTTATTACCATCTAGTAAATTATTTTTTTTAAAGTGGGCCTTTTTTATGTTTTAATTTTTGGATGGGAGGCTCCTAGGGAGGCTCTAAATTAAATTTGAGACCGGTCTGACCAGTATTTCCCGAGGTAAAGGGTGCTTAAGGGCTCCCCTTTGGGAAATCACTAAAAAGGCCCTCACAGCCGAACCCTTTGGAATTTTTTGGAAAATTCAACTGATCTGGATTCAGGGGAGCGAACCCCTCTGAATTCATCGGAGCACTTTGCCAAAAAAGTGCAAAAAAATCCAAAGGGTTCGGGTGTGAGGGCCTTTTTAGTGATTTCCCCAAGGGGGGCCCTTAAGCACCTTTTACCGCGGGAAATACTGGTCAGACCGGTCTCAAATTTAATTTAGAGCCTCCCTAGGACGTCCCTAACAATTTCCCATCCAAAAAAGGGCTGCTCCAGAATTTGCCTAAAATCGCTAAAAATGCAAAGGGGTATTTTTTTGCACTTTTTTGGCAAAGTGCTCCGATTTCGACGAATGGGGCCTCGTTGGAAAGGGTTCGCTCCCCTGAATCCAGATCAGTTGAATTTTCCAAAAAATTCCAAAGGGTTCGGCTGTGAGGGCCTTTTTAGTGATTTCCCCAAGGGAGCGCCCTTATGCACCCTTTACCTCGGGAAATACCGGTTAGACCGGTCTCAAATTTAATTTAGAGCCTCCCTAAGAGGTCCCTAACAATTTCCCATCCAAAAAAGGGCTGCTCCAGAATTTCCCTTTGCATTTTTTTGCACTTTTTTGGCAAAGTGCTCCGATTTCGACGAATGGGGCCTCGTTGGAAAGGGTTCGCTCCCCTGAATCCAGATCAGTTGAATTTTCCAAAAAATTCCAAAGGGTGCATTTTTAGCGATTTTAGGCAAATTCTGGAGCAGCCCTTTTTTGGATGGGAAATTGTTAGGGACCTCCTAGGGAGGCTCTAAATTAAATTTGAGACTGGCTGACCAGTAGTTCCCGAGGTAAAGGGTGCTTAAGAGCCCTTTTTTGGAATTGCCATTTAAAGTTTTTCTTACTGTTTTTTTTATTATATTACGATTGATTTATTTTACGATTGTGTTCTGATTTATCCTTTAATGACACCAGACTGACGATTTTATCTAATATAAAAAAAACTATTCTGGACAATTAAGGATCATGTTAAGGATTAAAGATTTTTTTGCAATTTTTTTTTAATTTCAAAATCACCAAAAAAATTAATTTACACAAAAAAATTTCGTAATTACTTTGAAAAAAAATAAATAAATTAATAAACATCTTTTTACAAAAAAAAAAAGAAGAAAAAATAAACAAAAAGTGTGAACCATGAGATTATACCAATAACAAAAAAAAACCAGTAGCTACTGATCAAAATATTTTGAGATCTTTAGCACCTCTTCTTGTGCATCTATATGCATATACATATATATCTCTGCAACAACGAACCATAATCAACGCGCCCATATTCAGAAAAAATCTCAAAGGTGGGTTTTTCAGGTCCCCAAAGGGAAAGATGCAGTCTCATAAACGATGATAACATTAAGACGTCTTCGTGTTATTTTTTTTTTAATTTTTTCCTATCTCCACCGAGTGTGAATCAATTTACTATAAGCCCATCTCAGAGAAGATGAAGATGGGAAAATTAACAGAGACACAACGAAAAAAAAATTAAAAATGAAGAAATCCTCGTCTTTTTTTTCCATTAGAGAAGTTGATACGAGTTAAAAAAAATATAAAAAAAACGAATACTCAAAAGTCCGATAAAACGTTCATTCTCAAGGTAAATTTCAACATATTAAAATCTCTCCGCGCGACACACACCGACCGACCGACCGACCCAGGCCCGCACAGAGGCCAGCCAACCAGACACATAGGGATTTACACTGGAATAATGCTCTTAAGGTAATAGAGGCAAGGAACAGCAAAACAAAAAAAACCCAGGTAAGAACAGCACACAACAACAACAAAACGCGAAAAAGAATCAGGTAAAAGAATGAAGACACCAAAAGCAGCAGCAGCAACAACAACAACAAACAAAAAAAAGAAGAATTTGAAGAATCCCATCGATAGGCGTTTATTTTTTTTTGTTTTTTTTTTTTAACTTTTGTGTGATATCTTACTGCACCATCATCTATAAAAGCGCGCGGTATGTGCTCGACGGACGCCCCTGTGTCTTCTTTCTTGGCACACACCGTGTGTTCTGATTGTAGGTAGATGCTTGGATGCTGTGTTGCTGTTATATACACCCTACCTTAATTCTCTACACTTATCACAACAAAAGGCGAGTGCCGCCCCCGCCCGTTGGGTTCGGTCCCCTTTTGGGGGGGTGGGGGGGGGGGGCTGATTTGATTATCTCTCTATCAAAATATATCATCTTGAGGCAATTTCTTGATTTGATCATGATATCGATGGTGCCGCGCCGTCATCGCCCTCCCGCTTGCCGGATGATGATGATGATGATGATTATGGTGTGTTCTCTCTGGTGCCTATGGTATCTATAGACGACACACACACATATATAGAGAAAAAAATGTAAAAAAAAATCTTCCCGAAAATCATGAAGGCGTACGTCTCTTATCACACGGGGGGTTCAACACAGAAGATGAGAAGAAAAAGCCAAAACACCAAAAAAAACACCAAAAAACACCAAAAACAAAACACAATACACATCTATATATTATATAGATATAGAAACACTAAGCACAAGTAAATGGATGAATGCTTGAGTTGGTTTAGGAAAGATTTGGTGCGAGTAAATAGGTGGAAAGGAGCATCTTCTGTGTCCTCAACACCAACAACAACACCAAAAAAAAACCAAATAAAATTTCGATTGCCCGCGCTTAAATAACAATAGGTCTTTTCCTGATAGAGTTGAGCTCTGAGATGTTGCTTAGAGTATCTGGAACCAAAAACGTTAAGATAAAAGACAACAAAAAAAATTTAATAGTAGCCTTATCCCTACTACTACTACTACTACACAACTATACACTAAGCAGTAATCAATGGTCGATGAGCATTTTAAAGGTATATTCGGGAGATATGAGTGAATGGGAGGGGGGGGGGGGGTGTTTTTTATGATTTACTTATTTAAGGTTAAGTAATAAAACTAAACTTTTAAGGCGACATTCGCGCGACAATGATGTATACACAATGATGACGACAATAGGTCTCGACTTTTCATGATGCTGTCTCCTCTCTTCTTATTTTCTCCTTTTTTTTTTATTTTTCATAACGTTTCCCGAATCTAATTCTATGCTATTTATATACTACTACTAAACTAAAGTCCCTATTGCCCATTTCGAAATCGCCTATTCTCCAACGGGGCGCCTCAACTGCTTCTGGATGCTGTCAAAAACCCCACCACAGCCGCCCTTCCTACAAAAAAAATAATCCTAGTATCTTGGAATATCCCGGAATCCTTGTGTGTTCTCTAACGAACGAAAATTACGATGAAATGCTGTGTGACTTTTTCACCATCACTCCCCTCCCCTCGACCCATAAGCCCAAATCAACCCAAAAGCCAATTCAAACCAGCCCAAGCCAGCCCAAATCAACCCACAACCAGAGTGTGCGGTATCGTTTCTCGTTCCCGGTCTCGATGCTTGCTCTGGTTCAATTCTCCTCGTTCATTCTTTGCCACCATTCTCTCTTCTCTCTCTGTCTCTTAGCCCAAAGTTCAAATGATGGGAAAATTTTGTTTTCAATGATCTGAAGTGAGTTTTTGGACCAGTTAAACCCCAGAGGCTAAATCTCACAGATCTTCTTCCCTGTTATCTCTGGTAACGAAAAAAAAAAGAAAGAAAGAAAAAAAAACTTTACCTAAACTTACAAGGAGGCGTATATTGGGTGCTGTGTGGCTCTGGTGTGCTATGTTAAGTTGAAACTTGCTAAAGGAAATCATCAGAGTATGGTGGAAAATTTGGGGGGCGGGTGTAGAAAGTGAGTAACACGAAATGAATTTCTTTCCCAAACAACGATCCAACCAACAACAATACTCTAAGCAGCACCAGCAGCAGCAGCAGCCACCAAAGCATTTCTGAGGTCTTTCCGGAATCCCAAAAGAGAGTCAAGTGGAAGAAGACTTTTACCAACTATAGGTATAGGTATATATCACAAAAGAAGCTAAATAGTAATAAAAAAAAAATACATATATATATATACAAAAAGGCTGGGTGATGGTAGGATGGAAGGGGTCTGGGGGTTGGTGGTTGACAAGGTGGCTTGGGTTTGTATAAGTACGGAACGGGTATAGAAGAATAATCAGGAAGGGGAAAATATCTACTTAAACGATTATACGTGAATCGTATCTTGAGACATTACCCAATCTTCAGCAAAAGTCATTATCATCATCATCATCATCATCATCGTTTGTGGAAGTTGTTTCTCTATCTTTTAAGGTTTTCCCCTATTGCCCCTTTCATCTATACGTTTTGCCACTTTTAAATAGATCCTTTTCCCGTTTTACCGATTGTCTCCTTTTCTCTCTCTATATATATATGTATCTCCCTCTATATGGTAGGTATGCTATGCATATACTATACTACTTATTCGGCATTCATCCGCAAAAGGTACCTACCATATCCACACCAGCCTATTATCAATTCTCGCACTTTAATGATATTATACGAGGAGGAGATATTAAAAACTCCTAGGAGATATTATAAACTCCTCGAGTATATATATATAGAGAGAGTTTTTTGTTTGTTTGTTACGTTCGGGGGAGGCAGGGTTAAGGTAGTAGGTTGATGAAAGTCACCGATGATTACGATGAAAGTGATGAATATGATGAAAATGATGAAAATGATGAAAAATGATGAAAAATGATGAAAAATGATGAAAATGATGAAAAATGATGAAAAATGATGAAAAATGATGAAAATGATGAAAATGATGAAAATGATGAAAATGATGAAAATGATGAAAATGATAAAAATGATGAAAATGATAAAAATGATGATAAATAATGAAAACCATGAAAATTATAAAAATTATGAAAACGATGAAAAAATAATGAAAATGATAAAAATAACGAAAATGATGAAAATTATGAAAATGATGAAAACGATGAAAAATAATGAAAATGATAAAAATGATGATAAATATAAAAACCATGAAAATTATGAAAACGATGAAAAAATAATGAAAATGATGAAAAAATGATGAATATGATGAAAATGCTAAAAATAACGAAAATGATGAAAATTATGATAATGATGAGCAATGATGAAAACAATGAAAATTATGATAAAAATGACAAAAATTATAATAATGAAAACGATGAAAATTATGAGAAAACGATGAAAAAATAATGAAAATGATAAAAATAACGAAAATGATGAAAATGATGAAAATTATGAAAATGATGAAAACGATGAAAATTATGAAAATTGATAAAAATGTGAGTGTGTCTAGAGTCTTAATGTTCTGGGTGAATTTACATTTTGGTTGTGCTCTCTCCTCTTGGTAAATGTCCCTGAAGTCTTCTGGGCAAATTAATTGTCCAAATTTTTGCGTTGCCATTCCCTGGGTTGTGACCTGGTTAAATGGCTGCTCTAGTTACAAGGTTGTGACCTAGTTTTAAGGTTATAGGCGTGTTTTTTTTTTGAAAAAAATTGTGTTTAAAAGGAGAAACTAAGCTTATATGATATTTATGTTCAGTTTGTCTTTTCATGTTTTTGTTGTTGTTGTTGTCATTCTCTCCCTCCCCCTAATAAAATTATTACCAATAAAAATAATAAAAAAAAAAATAAAAAAAACCAAAATGACTAGTAGTAAAACTAAATTACAGTCCAACATTTTCAGGCTTTTTTCAATTTATTAAATCCCTTTTTACTTTGATAGCCCTAGAGTCTCAAATGTACCAGCAACAGTGCTTCACCTCTTCCCCCTCCCCACAAACCCCCTCATCAACCTCTTTACCATCCAAAATAAAGCAAAAGAAAAAGTCTCTACGGTTTTTTTCCAAATCATAAAAAAAACGAAAAGTGTGTGGAAAATGTGTGCGCGTGTGTGTGTATATATAAAAAGAATTTCTCTCTTTATTATTATTATCATTTCTTTTTCCTGTTTTTTTTTATCAAATTATAGGATATGGCTTATTACGGTAATAAAATTTAAGCAATAATATTTCACAGGAGCTACACACCACACAGGGATATCTAATTTCATTTCTAATCCCTTAACCGCGTTTAAATTTATTCTCATAATTGTCACACACAAAGCCACACACACACACAGAGCAATAATCTCTGTGCAAATTTTCATTTTATACACCGCCTTTTCTCCATTCGCCCTCGTTTTCATCCCCTAAATGTGCTCCATCTATTCTAGTATACCCCACCATAACATACCTCTGTATTAAGTACCTCTCAACTCCATTCAACCCCAGCCTTCTTCTTCTTCTGTACAATTGTGGGGAAAGTTTTTTTTTTGAATGAAGAATACCATTGGAGATGTGTTTTGGAGGGGTGGGGGGTGTGTGTGGAGAACACAAGGGTGGTTTGGAAATTTAGTGGGATTTAAAACTGGCAATAGGTTCGTTATATATGTAGAAACCCTCCACTGCCATCTATGTGTCAGCTTGGAAAATACTGGAAGCTTACTCTTAATTGTTCATACAAAGTAGAATTTGGAATCAGCGCACCACAGGATAGCCGAGTATTGTGGGAGGGGGGGGGGGTTGATCGAACGGTTCACAAAGTCCTCAGAAGATGGTGGCATCCGATTTGTCACTTCTATTAAAATTCGAGAAGAGTCGCCAGTATAGCTATGAGGTTCCGATACCACTTTTCATGGAAGTAACATTATTGGTTGTGGTCTCAGATTTTTTAACTTCTAGAAATGGCATTATCGGTTGTGGTCTAAGGTGTGCGCAATATCTGAGACTACAACCGACGATGTCACTTTTAGTTAAGTGGTATCGGTACCCGTATAGCTATACTACTCGATATTTTGTACTGTATTGTACTGTTTTGAATTTTGATTAAATTACGAGGCTATACCGAGGAGCAAGCGCAGAGGTAATAAAAGAGTAATAAAATAAACGAGCATAAAAATCCAGTTGCAGTAGCAGGAAGATTGAAAAAAATGATAATGCCAACACCCGGTTTTATTCCATTCCAATTCCTTATCTAATAATACCGTGACATAACTTCGGTGATCGAGCCGCAGATGGCATCCACGTTTATAATGCTTAAAGGCGATAGCAGGAAAAACAGGGCAAGGATTTTTTTTGTTAAAGAGAAAACAGCAAGAAAGAAGGAAAGTTATCTTAGTAGGTAAAAAATGGAAAGGATAGTACAAGCCGCGGAGTGGTTTCGAACCACGGACCTCGGGAATGGCAGTCGAGGGCACCCTAGACTACCGAGGCCGACGGCGCACTACTCTAGATATAATACGATATTTCGCGTAAAATAATATATGCACACATTTTTTTTCATTAGCCTTGGTGCATGTGTAGGCTACTAGAGTATTTCCCTAAAACCATTCCATAAGCGACTGTCTAAGCAAAATTTAATGTCAGAAGCTTAATGGAGAATGGTGACATATAATTTTTGTTGATGATTCATGCTGTTCTAATTGCAAAAAACAAAAACAGTGTCCTTTTGTCCAAGGGATGATTTCATAAGCAGCTTGGGTGTGGAAACCAAACCAAATACCAAATCACCCTCTTAGCATATATTCTTGATCAGCGTTATATACTTAGTAGCCGAATGCTGACATTCCCGTTTTAGGTTATAGATCGATATCCAAATTTACAAAACGATCATTTTTTGTTGTTGACCGCACGTGTTTGTTTTTTTTATTAATATATTTAGGACAATGTTTTTGTTTTTTGGACTATACCAGCAATCATAGTAGAGACTAGAGTTAGATTTGCTCTTTTAAGGCTTTTTGGATAAGTAATATCGTCTTCTTTCTCTAGATCTACCAAGGATGCCTCCCCGCGGTGAATAGGGTAATAAAATGGTAATAAAAGGGTAATAAAACAAACTAATCATAAAAACCACTTAACAGGCATGTTAAGAGCTTGATTTTCATTAATGTGCAACGTATAGGAGATGGGCAGGACATTATATCAATTGATTAAAACGAAACTATTCACACTTCAATACTTCCTGTGATGGAAGGAAAACTCATGTATAAATATGATGAAGAAAAAAAAATTATATAAAAATTACAATATCATCAAGAAAACATCAAATTAGTGCACATCCGGCTCAAAGGACCAAAAAACACACACACATACTCCCTAACAAAATTTGTATACAAAAATTACCATTTTACCAATTCAAAATTCTAATTTCTAATTTAAATTTACTCTTCTGAAAGGATGGATGTTCCTTCTTTCTTTTTTTTTATTAGCAAACAGGAACCAAAATTTAATGGAAACAGCAAGAAAAGCAAGATAAGGAATGGAAAGTTTCACTCTCGATATTGTTGCTTACTGTGTTGTATTTTGGGTATATGATATCAAGGGTATTCTCTATGGTAGTAGGAGACAAGCAAATATATAAAGAGAACAGCAGAGCTACAACAGAAATATGATGAGTGATGGGAAATAATTAGAGGTAGAGCATGAGTATACAACAGTATCAAATTTATGAAATAAAGATAATATGACAAATGATTCTCTGTCTGTCTTCTTATGATATGTACGTGACGTTATTAGATTAATAATATGCTATATTTGAAATTAAATATTTTCTATATCTGTTTTATAAAATAATTCGTCATAATTTTCAAACAATTAAATTGTTTATCGGGTAAAAATAATTTGAAAACAATTTCGTACATATGTATACACATTATTACCACATCTAAAGATACAAAACACAGGAAAACTTTCTAATATAACATCCACATGACATTCTCATACAATTTAAAAATTTTAATAAATCCCCATACAATGGTTTTATAAAGCAGAAACAGAAATTTCCCTGTCAAATTATGCTCTAGCGACAAATAGGATTTTCTCTAATATATATGAAAGTCCCGCACGTTTGTTTATCTTCATAAACTAGTGGACTTTTGTAGTATAGAAATGAATATAATGTTTTCATTTCAGTTGAAGAATGAATTCAAACTGAATTTTTAGAATTTTTCACAATTTTTGCATTCATTCTTTGGGGAATGTAGTAAAATACTACTTAAAAACATCATTAAAGGTAATAAAAGGGTAATAAAAGAAAGTAATAAAATTTCTTGAAAAAATCCATGCTTATTACCCGTTATTTAATTCAAATAGAAAAGTTATTAAAAAATAAAAAAAACATAATGAATACCAGAGGTAATAAAAGGGTCATAAAAGGCCAATATAACAAAGTAATAAAAAAATTTTTTTAAAAAAACATGGATTTTATCATAGATAATAAAAGGGTGTACCCAAAACAACATAATAAAATTATTACCAAAATATATAGTGAATAACAGCGGAGGTAATAAAAGGGTAATAAAATACACTTCCATAAAAATTCACTTAGATGGATTTTTTTTGAAAATTTTGGTTTTCTGACTGCATATAAATAATTCGAGATATAAAACATGCCTTTAACCACACCTAGGGGATTCAAAAACAATTAGATAGAATGGGTAACGCAAAAGTAGAAACAGAGCTTTTGAATTAGGTTGATTTATTTTTGGAGGGAAAATGACTAAAATTACGTACAACCGTTAATGAATTGAAAAAAGAATTATCATGCCTATTGCGAAATCCGCAGTGGAAAATATTTTAAATGTTCTGTGACTAACTGCATTTACAAAGATAATAAAGAAAACATCAAAATAGAACGCAGGAGAGTAGTAAAAAAAATAACATATGAACTCTACAATAGGTAAAACTAAAAAACTTTAACGGGAATATTCCTAATCTAATTGCCTTTAAAAATATCAGAATTCTATGCAAGGATATTGTTTTGCCAGAGTCAAGAGATTTCCAAATTCAAGCTACCCAACTTTGAATTTTTTTTAAATCGCGCACTTTCTTGTATTTTTTTACTGTTATAAATTCGTTATAATGGCTTCAAGTAGTCTATATTACGTATATATCGAGTTGAATTAGTCCGGTTTTGTGCAATAATATCATTATATTGTAAGAAGTTTTATATTTAGCTTGTTGCTACTATTTTCAGGTATGTTAGTACCAAATCACAAATAAAGTAGTAGATTTTTAATACTTTTATTCATTTTTAAATTTTCGTAGATTTTTTTTAAAGTTTTGTGTGAAATATTGTTTTCTTAAACAAATTTAAAACTAGTGAAAAATAATTCTTTCCTATCACAAAAAAAAATAGTAATGTTACTATCAAAAAATGGGAGTAAAAAAAAAGTAAATTTTAAATATTAGTACCAAAAAAAATATTAGATATTATTACTAGTACATACCTCCAAATCGTAGAGAATCTCGGTGCAGTTTTCAACTGGTAGGGCCTGCCGCAGATCAATGACAATATCTTGATAAGCTAAGTCAGCTAAATGGATCGGTATTGTTGTTGGTATAAGGGTTAAAATTGTTAACGTTAGTAGAAGAGTATTGCGGCTAGATGACATGGTTAGGTTGAATTAAAAGTATTTACAATTTGAGATACTTTTTGTTGTTGTTTTTGTTTTTATTAAAGAGGAGATTGTTTGGGTAAATGTGTCCTCAAAATTATTCTAATCCATCTTTCTTAATATATGATGAATTGTTTCTCGCACCACCTTTGAAACTCTCGACCTTCCTGTAATTAAAAGAGAAAAATATTTTATTAATCCTTTGTCATGTAAAAAAAAAAAACACAAACAAATTAAAATTTTACAAATATTTTGTACCTTTTCACATCTCTTACTTTAACACAAGCCCATGTACACAATAATACAAAAATTAATAAAACGATATAATAACACCAGCCCAACAGCAACACCAATGGTGTATGGTGTAGAGGGGGGGGGGGGGGGGGGGTGTGGGTTTAACAGAAGGACACAAAAGTATACAACAACAGCAGCAACAAAATACCAGAGAAGAGATTATGTGCCACATTTCAAAAATGTGATTTTCTTAAGTGCCATTAAGCAAGAAACAAAATCCTTTTGAATGTTACTACTTGTTGCAAAAAGGAGTGACTCCTTAACCGATAGCGAGCGAGTGAGTGAGTGAGTGAATGGATGAGGATATTTTCTAGCAACTTAACATAAAGACGTAATTTTATCCTCGCGCATCTATAATTTTTTATCCTGCCGCCGTAGTCTGCCAGACTCTGTTCTGCCTTCCATCCTCTGTGGCATATTCTGGCATCCTGGGCCTGGCTTATTTGTGTTTGTGTGTGTCTGTGTATGTAGGGGTAGGGGTGTAGGGTAATTCTTACTTACTTTCAGGATTATAGAAATTTTGTGAAATTTAATAGCAAAAAGGAGGTGTGTGTCCTTAAGAAAAGGAAAACAAAGTAAAAAAAAATTCTTCTCTTTACTTTCACTTTTTTTGTTGTTCAAGGGTGTGTTCTTGTTGTACATTATTTTATTAAGGACGACTAAGCGGAAAAGATGAGAGAAAGAATTTTCCTTTGTGTATATGTACGCATATATAAATACATAAAAAAGAAAGTTAAATGATTCTAATTAAAAAATCAAGGTAAATTACAATTCAAGATGAAAGAGAAATGGATTTAAGATATTCTAAGCTATAGGAGAATGTTAAAGAAAGTCAAATCATCCTTGCGATAGTAAGTAGTACAACCCAACTCGGCAAACAAAAATTGCTGGTCTTTATCTTTTGAAAACGATACAAAGGCAGCTCGGGACCTTCACACATCATCTCTCCTATCCCCTACATATAGCTCTAAGTTCGCTTATTCAAGACCTTTTTTTTATACAGGAGTGTAATGAGAATCTTACATCGGTCTAGCGACAAGACAAGGCCCATATGCCTAACACAGAGACACAACCGGAGGGGGGAGGGGGACGTCCGCGCACGATACATATTGACTAAACTCATAAAACCCTATTGCATGACATTTTTTTGTGTCCAGACAGCGGTACAAGCCATAAAGGAGGCATTACTTTGGCCTGGTTAATGTGAATAACAAAGGTAATAAAAAGGGTAATAAAACAAAGTAATAAAATTTATTGAAAAAAAAACATGATTATTACTCGTTACTTAAACGAAATAATAAAATTATTGAAAAAAAAACATGATAATTACCAGAGGTAATAAAAGGGTAATAAAATTTATTGAAAAAAAATTTATTGAACAAAAAAACATGATTATTACTCGTTACTTAAACCAAATAATAAAATTATTGAAAAAAAACATGATAATTACCAGAGGTAATAAAAGGGTAATAAAACAAAGTAATAAAATTTATTGAAAAAAAACATGATTATTACTCGTTACTTAAACGAAATAATAAAATTATTGAAAAAAACATAATTACCAGAGGTAATAAAAGGGTAATAAAACAAAGTAATAAAATTTCTTTAAAAAACATGTTTTTTTGCCATTAAATGAGTCCCTAAACAAGATAATAAAATTATTACCAAAATATGTGGTGAATAAAACAAAGGTAATAAAATGGTAATAACAGGGTAATAAAGCCTCGCCGGCATAAAAAAACATTTAGGACTCCCAGTGCAGTCTTTGGCGATTTGGCCCCCTTTTCTCCATTTTCGAACTCCTAACACTTGTAACATCTTCTTGCTGCTGTCCGTTCTCTTATTCGGCAGACAACCCATCCTATGCAGACCTTTCTTCTATGCTTTACATCAATGGGCATTTTATGTGGTGGAGACTAGGGGAGATGAAAAATATCCTTAATATGTTATAAAAGCAAGATTTGAGAGAGAGAGAAGAGAGAGAATGAAATTCACATTAAAAAAACATTATTTTTTTGGCCATAGTCGTTACTATTAATACACTTAATAATAACAGCAACAAAAAATATGGGAAAATAATTTCATATTACTCCCCCACTCCGCTTTGCCCCCCCACTAAGCAAAGAAAATCCTTGATAATAAATTTCTTACATCATTTTAAGAGAGATAGAGAGAGCGCGTTTCTTTTCCGTCTTCCTTTTCGCTCTCCTTGCGCTTCACAACCACATTTCTTTTTTTTTGTTTGGCTCCTCGTGTTGTTACTTAATGCAATGCTTTTAGGCGCCCTTGAATTTGTTGTACCTG
Source organism: Thereva nobilitata (assembly GCA_963855945.1). Classification (NCBI taxonomy): domain Eukaryota; kingdom Metazoa; phylum Arthropoda; class Insecta; order Diptera; family Therevidae; genus Thereva; species Thereva nobilitata. Next base: position 14,650,922 of record OY979699.1, on the reverse strand, counting down.
TTCTATATTTTTTTTTCTCTCCATAAATTTTACTTGTACACCTTAAGTAAGAGGAAAGCGCAAAAAAATGGAAGAAAGTAGGTAATAAAAGTAAGTGGGAAATTTTTTAAATATTAATAAGCACAAGTAGTCAGTCACACACAGTCGTCAGAGCAGGAGAGATAACCTTGAGCGATTTATACCCCACTTTGAGTGACTTTGATGCTTATCAGCGACGACCACAATGAATCTGGATTTTTATTAAGACTTAGCTTTAAGATTTTCAACCATAAGGAAAGTTCTCACCCATTTATATCCCCCCCACCCTGTTCCGCACCCGACGCCCCAAAATCCGGGCATTTATGATTGTGTGTTTCCCCATGATTTCCCAGGGCAATGCTATTCCACCTACCATATAGACACATAAGCACCCCCATCTCCCCCCCCCCCTCTGGAATACTCTACCCCATCGAGGCATTGGTTCGCATCCCTCCAAAATTTCATTCATTTCATTCATTCATTCATTCTACATATATACCACACCACAATCTTTTGGCCATTCTCGCTAGAGGGTCGTCGTGTCGTGCCCTGTGTTAAGTTTCGAGGCGATATTTTTATTGCAGTGAAATTGTTTTATGGGTATTTTTTTTTTGAAAATTGTTTTATAGACTTTTGTGTGTGACTTTCATTTTGCTTTTTCTTTTTATTTTTATTATTGTTATTAATATGAATCTTGAGATTGTGTGTGTGTCGATGGAGAAAGGACGTAAAAAGGATGAATTACGACACTACCGCAAATCTCGAGAGTGATAACTGTAACAGCCATATCCAAGAAATACTATAGTTTGATAATGGTCTCTTGGAAAAAATTTGATTTTGACACAATAGTACCAAATACACGCGGATGTATGCTTCGGAAGCAAAAACTTTTTCTGCGTCTCCTCATTATAGTTGATCACAAAAGATTTCGCAGTACCGTCACCGCTTGAGGTTGGATGACTCTCAGCATTCTCTGCTTAGAATGCCCGGACGATAACGAGGACGCGGAGGATGTCCACTTAAAATGCCCGAAGAAGTTTGCAGAGCGCGTAGGAATATATGTACTTGAAATAGCCGCCGAAGTGCAGCTAATACTGGACAACATCCTGGATCATATGATATGATCGGACAGTTTGTGGAAAATGATGGAAGTAGCGATAAAGGCACATGGATTGCAGTCTCTAAAATAGTGTATCGCGCGTAATTCTTTATTAGTTCTTTTATAATTCTTTAGTTTTTAAGTTCTTTTATGTTTCATTATTATTTTTTGCTTCTCTAGATTTTTTAGTTCTTTCGTAATTCTTTAGTTTTTTTTGTAGTTCTTAAGTTCTTTTGTACTTCTTTAGTAGTTTTGACTTTCTCTAGTTCTTTCGTATTTCTCTAGTTCTTTGGTTTTTTTTACTTCTCTAGCATTTTTCAGTTCTTTCGTATTTCCATAGTTTTTTTTGTACTTCTTTAATTCTTTTTTAATTCCATCGCTTTGTTTAGTTCTTTCGTACTTCTTTAGTTTTTTTGGTACTTCTTCAGTTCTTTTGTACTTCTTTAGTAATTTATGTTTTCTCTAGTTCTTTTGTACTTCTCTAGTTCTTTGTGGTTTTTTTTACTTCTCTAGTTCTTTTAAGTTTTTTCGCACTTCTTTAGGTTTTTTGTACTTCTTTAGTTTTTTTTTTGTACTTCTTCAGTTCTTTTGTACTTCTTTAGTTTTTTTTGCTTCTGTTGATTTTTTAGTTCTTTCGTATTTCTTTAGTTTTTTTGTACTTCTTCAGTTCTTTTGTACTTCTTTAGTACTTTTGGTTTTTTCTAGTTCTTTTGTACTTCCTTAGTACTACTAGCAAAATACGGATAAAGTTGGCCTTCATTGTGTACTGCAATGCAATGGTACAGCACCCAGCATATGAATTTTTAGTGCCACAATGAATATATATGGCTCTAGAAATTACAAATTGGACATTACAAGTGCGTTAATGATTTTTGATACGATTGATTACTACTAGCAAAGTGAGCACTTGACATAGTTCTAACTGGAAATATAGTAGACAGATAGAATTAGAGTATATCTAAATCAAAATAGTTATGAAAGAATTTTTTTTATAAAATTGAAGTATATTTATTTAGATGAGGAGAAGAGAATTGAATACAATATTTTTTTATTTATCAGAATATAATAAAAATTACAGCGATTTTACCCATATTCCAATTTCAACACATCTCCTCTCTCTCTCTATCTATCTATCTCATCTTTGGTCTATTTTACCTTTATCTCTTAATTTTATTCAGGAAATATTCGAACCCTTTTCATGATTGAATTTTTGAACAAGGTAAGCAAAAATCGATTATATATATACATACTTTGATATTACAAGAGTTTTTATCATTATGTAGTTATATCTAGGTTATCCTAATAACACTACACAAAAAAAGGATACAAGCCCACTGCTTTACAAAGCCCCCCCCCACCCCTCAAGCCCTATGACCCTCTAAACTTACAAATTATTTTTGAATCTCTTTTGAGCGGTGTGTGCGTGTACTTCAACAAAATATAATTTGTTATAAAGAAACTTTTTACTAACATTTATTGTGACCTAGAATATTAAAGAATTACTGTAATAGAAATTGAAGGGCAGAAAGAGCATTTTAATACCCTAAAGGTTAAGGATCAAAGTCATATCCTGGAAGCAAGAAAATATGGTGTGCGTTAGACAGGAAATAATGCCTCGCCCATCTATTTACTGGTATTTTTGGTCTAGCTTAACTTAAAAAAAAACCACGAGATTTCTATTTGATATTTAGTTTAGTACAGCCCCAGCCATATTGAGTTAGTTTCAAAATAAATGACAATTTACCTAACATAAAAATGAAAATATTTTCCCCCGAAAAATGTGTAGCATCGGAGTGTATCAAAAAAAATATAGCCGAACCCCAATCTCTAATCTATTTTAATGACTTAGCGTCTTTATGCTCCGGTTAGCAGCTTCTTAGTAACATGCTGGTCCAGTTTTTATTTTATTGCATACATTTTGGAGAAATTTTTATTTTAAATTTATATATCTCTCAAAAAAAGATTGGGGGGAATGGGACCTTTTCTCTCTCCCGGGGGCACGATAGATGAGACAAAATCTCATCAGGAAAATAATTTATGTTATGGATTTAAGAAGTCAGGCTCGGATTTATGGGAAACAAACAAAAAAAATGCCTTACAATGAAAGAGATTAGCTATTTTAAAGAGGTATTTTTATTCAGTCTTTTTTTTTAAATTTGACGGTTAAAAGGTCATGGCTAACGATACGCTCCCACATGGCAGTTAATGTGTAATTTAAGCCTTATTTAATTTAATTAATTTTTAATTTTTTATTTAATTTTTTAATTCTTTGCACTTCTTTAGTTGTTTTTTTTGTACTTCTTTAGTACTTTTTTTCTAGTTCTTTTGTACTTCTTTAATTCTTACTGTACTTCTTCAGTTCTTTAGTACTTCCTTAGTACTTTTGGTTTCCCTAGTTCTTTTGTACTTCTTTAGTTCTTTTATGCTTTTCTAGATTTTTTAGTTCTTTCGTACTTCTTTAGTTTTTTTGTTCTTCTTTAGTTTGTAGTTCATTTGTACTTCTTTAGTTCTTTTGATTTTCTCTAGTTCTACATTTTTTTAGTTTTTTTGTTCTTTTTTAGTTTTTTTTACTTCTTTCGTTTTCTTTTTTGTAGTTCTTCAGTTCTTTTGGTTTCCTCTAGTTCTTTTGTACTCCTTTAGTAATTTTGATTTTTTCTAGTTTTTTTTGTACTTCTTTAGTTCTTTTTTACTTCTCTATATTTTTGAAATCTTTCGTACTTCTTTAGTTCTTTTAGTAGTTCTTTTGTACTTCTTTAGTTCTTTTGATTTTCTCTAGTTCTACATTTTTTAGTTCTTTTGTACTTCTTTAGTTTTTTTTACTTCTTTCGTTTTTTTTTGTAGTTCTTTAGTTCTTTTATACTTTTTTAGTATTAGTACTTTTGTTTTCCTCTAGTTCTTTTGTACTTTTTTAGTTCTTAATGCTTGCCAGGGTTTTTAATGTTAAATTATCAGGAAAGAGAATGAATATAACGACCAAGAAATAGGTGAATGAATGACATGTTAGAAGATATATGGAAACTTCGTATAACAAATTGAACATAGTTAGCAAAACATAGAGACGACTTGGAAGAGGAGAGACTTTGAGAGGCCAGAGTCCTGCAGGGACTGTAGCGCCATTTTAATAAGAAGAATAATATTACTAAAATTATTTATTAAAAAAAAAATTCAAAAGTAAACTTACCAAAAAAATACACTGACGACGACGACGATGACGACGACAACAACGATGACACACTCAAAAACGTATTTACAAGACGTATTTACACTGGGTTGATCTTAAAAACTACACAACTTTTCTTTTTTTTTACTATTCTTTATTTTTTTTAGTTTTTATATATTTTTTAGAAGAAATTTATTTTTATTTTGGTTATTTTAACGCACAGCAAAAGTTTTTATATATTTATATTTATTTATTATTATATATTAGGAGAAGGTGGTTTTTGGTTTAATTACATTTTTTTTCAATTTAATTTTATTTTTTTTAGTTTTTAATTTATTTTTTAATTCGTAATTTTATTCTATTTGAGAGCGGAGCACTTTTATAATAGTGTTTCTTTTTTTTTTGTTTTTCCCCAAAACTTAAAATTTCAAATTAAAATAAAATGAAAATAATAAAAAAATATAAAAAATAAAAGAAAAATAAATAAAACAATATAAAAAATAAATAAAATAAATAAAAAAAGAAATGTAAATTAAATTTTGTTAATTTACAGTCGTTTTTTGTTTGTTTTTTTTGTAGTTTTTTATTTTGTGGAATTTATATTTAAAAAAAAATTGTTAATTATTTTCAAAACACACACGTAAAATATATCTAAATTGATTTTTATTTCAAAATTAATCTCTCTGATGGAACTTTAATATTATATTTTTTTATATTTTTTTACTTAATGTTCTCTAATTAATTTTTTATTTAATTTAATTTTTTTTTGTAATTTGTTCGTGTATTCTAGTTATTTTTTTTTATTATTTTACAATGAAGTAAAAAACTGTCTTTTTTTTATACATATATATATATATATATAAAAAAACAAGCCAAGTTCCGATATGGTTCACTAACTTCCACTTCCGGGCTGTGTGTGTTTGTTCACAATTTTTGAATTATTTTTAAATGTCTCTTCCCCCTTCGTTGTTTTTTTTTGTTTTTTCAATGATATGTAACAATATAATTGACGACAACGAATGCACTCTCAAAACAAAAAAAATCGGTATAAAGGTGCACCCCAAACAGGAAGAAGGTAAGAGCGCAGCCAGGTAAAACACACAACAGCAGGCTAATTTTTCTTGTATGTTTTTTTTTCGATAGAAAAATACAAATTTTTTTTATGGCTTTTCCTCCGCAGTTTTTTTTTTAAATTAAAACCATCAACAGAAAAAATATAAAAAATTATTTAGAACACAAAAAGATTAAAAAAAAGAACAGGTAAAAAAATATTTAACAACAGATAAGAGAAGTTACCGGTATATTTTGCGTACAATATAAGTTGCGAAGGGTCTTGTTGTCTCTGTGACAGGTGTTTTTCGGTTTTTTTTTTAAATATATTTTTTTTATATTTAAGGGTGGAAATAATATTTATATAAGTCTTTTTTTTGTGTTTGTTTTGTCGGTTAAATTTTTAACAGTTTATTTTTTTTAAAAAATTTTAAAATCACAAAATTATTAATTATATATTTTTTTTGTTTATTGTAATTTTTAAAATTACTTACAAAAATTTTATACAATATTTACAAAACCGCCTAAATTTTTTTTTGTTAAAATAGTTTATATAATTTTATAGTAAACCGAAAACACTTTTATGATAAAAAACAAAATTTTTTCAAAATTTTTGTTCTTAAATACGAAAAGCACTTTTATTTAATTTTTTTTTTATTAAAACCATAAAAAAAAGATAAAAAACTAAAAAAAAAAATAAATATTAATAATATCGAAGCACTTTTTATTTCTTATTTAAAATAAACGTTTTTTTTTGTTTTAGTAAATTAAACTTAAAAACTCGAGATTTAAAATATCTCAAAACTTCACTTTCAACAAATTAATTTTTTTTGTTTGATTTGTTCTTGTTTTATTAAATAATATTTTTTTTTAAATTAATAACGAAAAATACTTAAAAAATAATTACAAAAAAAAATTAAAATAAAATCAAAAAACTACCGCGGGGCCGAAGATAACTCTCACAAAAAAACACACGTACCGTACACTATTTTTTTTTTTATATTTTATTAACAAATTTCCAAAAAAAAAAAATTAAAACTTTTGAATTGAAATTTTTAATATCAAAAAAAGTTTTTCGTCTTCACCTTCTACAAAAACCAACCACGTCTTGTCAGGTCGACGATTTCAACCAGAATGATCAGAAGGTAGAACTACAATATGAGCTATACCTTGTCACTTTCGTAACTGGTTGCTGCTGTTGGGTTGTGCTTCACAGATTATAGAGTATCTCTATACCTTCAATATACACACACACACACAAACACCAAAAATAGCCAGTTAAACAGTCGAGATAGGTAAAGTCTCGACCCAGGCAACCAGGCAACGGAGAACGTCTAGCTCAGTTGACTGTTTCCTGACTACTGAACTGACTGAACTTAACTTGTTCCTATCATCATTTCACCCTCAATAGCTTTTGCTGCCATCCAGCAGTGAAACTATGTTGAAATATATATGTATATATATTTTTTGGTGGATAAAAACCTGATGACTGGTGAATATACTCTGGCACGAAGAATTCTGTTGGGGTAGAGCCGAAAGCACCAGCCCTAAAAACATATACACCACCCCCGAAAACACCATTCCTCCAGAGTCGCTACCATACCATACCACACAACAGGGAAGCGCACACAGAAAATTGAGTTGAATTTCAAAGCACAGAGGGTAGTTGCTGGTGCTGCCTGAACAAGGATATACTATTCAAGCAGACACACAGTACGCTAACCAGCCCCAAAGAAGAAGCAATGTACACTATGCCACTCAACATAAAAAAAAGAAAACCTCTCTCTTTCTCGCTTTTATTTTTTATTTTGGTGCAGGCACAAGAACACAAGAATTAAGGGTAGCAAAAATAAATATAAAATAAAATATTCAACCTGCTTCAACTAAAATACGAAAACAAAAAAAAAGTACTTGAATCTACTCTCTCTCTTTCTCTCTGTCTCTTTGTATTACGGTGCTACTCTGTTGATAATCAAGCATTTTAATATGCTACACTCTTCATATGTGCAGGTCAAACATAGAGATGGTGTATGCAGCTCTAGAGAGTATCACAACCCTTCTATATAGGATATATTAAGTTGTTGCACATTTGCATCATTAACATCACCCAATCAGCAACAGGCGAATAGCAGCAATATCAATAGCGCAATATTGATGTAGGTAATACTCCTGGAAGAGGGCTGTGAAGCGCGGAGGGGGGGGGGAGTGTAGGGAGTGGGTGGTTGGTTGTAAGTCGAAGTACATACCCGGAGTAGTTATATATAGAACTCTACTACTAAACTAAAATGAACAAACCACAAGAACTTTTATTAAAAAAATTTATCTTATCATATTACAAAATTGCATTTTTCGGGTTTTATTAATTAAAAACTATTTTTTCTATTAGTTTCTCTTTTCTTCAATGGAGGGCCGTTTTTTATTAATAGAAAATATTACATACCCGCCCCCCACCCACACGATTGCCTAGTAACGCATCCTCAAAAACGCATCGAGAGATTTCATTGGCTCCGCATGGGAACCAATCGAAATCTATCTCGCTATAACGTAGATTGCAGTCTCTAAAATAGTATATATAATATATAGTAATAGTATATATTATATATATACCATTTTTGCACATAACTTTTTATTATTTCTTTTATAACTCTTTAGTTTTTAAGTTCTTTTATTGTTCTTTTTTGTAGTTCTTAAGTTCTTTTGTTCTTTTTTAGTACTTTTGGTTTCCTCTAGTTCTTTTGTACTTCTTTAGTTCTTTTTGCGTCTCTATATTTTTTAGTTCTTTCGTACTTCTTTTTATAGTTCTTAAGTTCTTTTGTACTTTTTTTAATACTTTTGGTTTCCTCTAGTTCTTTTGTACTTCTTTAGTTCTTTTTGCGTTTTTATATTTTTTAGTTCTTTCGTACTTCTTCAGTTTTCTTTTTATAGTTCTTAAGTTCTTTTGTACTTTTTTAGTACTTTTGGTTTCCTCTAGTTCTTTTGTACTTCTTTAGTTCTTTTGCGTCTCTATATTTTTTAGTTCTTTCGTACTTCTTCAGTTTTCTTTTTATAGTTCTTAAGTTCTTTTGTATTTTTTTAATACTTTTGGTTTCCTCTAGTTCTTTTGTACTTCTTTAGTTCTTTTTGCGTCTATATATTATTTAATTTTTTGGTACTTCTTCAGTTTTCTTTTTATAGTTCTTAAGTTCTTTTGTATTTTTTTAGTACTTTTGGTTTCCTCTAGTTCTTTTGTACTTCATTAGTTCTTTTTGCTTCTCTAAATTTTTTAGTTCTTTCGCACTCCTTTAGTTTTTTTTGTAGTTCTTAAGTTCTTTTGTACTTTTTTAGTACTTTTGGTTTCCTCTAGTTCTTTTGTACTTCTTTAGTTCTTATTTGCTTCTCTATATTTTTCAGTTCTTTCGCACTTTTTGTACTTCAAAGTCAAAAAATGTATTGTTATGATGATACGAATGTAGGTTAAGGTAATAAAAATGTAATAAAAAAGGTAATAAAATAAAATATAATATACACCTAAAAGGCATGTTAAAATATTGGTGTTTGTAGTAAACCACTTAAAAAGTATGTAAAGGTAATATAAAGGTAATAAAAATGGTAATGAAAAAGGTAATAAAACTAGATTTCAAAATTACCCTTTGTAGTACCAGTCTATCATGTCGTTCTGGTCATGGTGAAATGTCTGGGTTTGAAAGATAGAAGAGAATTGTTCAGGGGAATTCTAGGGCGGGGGGGGGTTGGCCATTGGGCTCAATGGTTGCAATACCTTGTCGATTGTTTTGTTGACCAAATATTACACGAATAAGGATGTGTTTTGACTTAAGCGTGTCAATTGTTTATGGATGAATGGAGTAACAACGGTCCTTAACATGTTCCCATACACGAAAAGTCTTTTGACGTTGCCGGAACTGTCGAAATAACATGTAATTTCCAAAAAAAAAAACCAACAGATGGCCAACACTTTAGATAGTGCTGACTCTATATCAAATTTCTCTTTGGTTGTAGGTATCTAGTTTACAAAAACAAAAACAAAAACAGTAAGCAGGACACCTAAGCTGCCTAGGATGACATCTAGTGAGGACAAAACGTGCTCGAACAAAAAAAATGCTTTGGTTTTCGGGCGTTCAAAGCCTACATATACCAAACTGGATGACATCTCGAATGGACAACGCTGAAAGTAGCGCACAGAGAGCTGCAAAAGGGCACAGCTTTTGCAGCATGTAAAATGTATAAAAAAAAACACCAACGAGACGCCTACAAGTATGCAAAAATCTTTTGTCATCCACAAATCCAGAACATCCTTAGTCGTTTTTTTTCGAAATTTTCATTGATTTCTGTTTTTTATTTTTATTTTGTATTGTTTTTTTTTATATTTCACAAATTTCCTTATCTCTTCTTGAATGTGGCTGGAGATAAAACCGTGCGCGCGAGAAATGCAATAAAAGGTATAAAAATTGTTGCGAGTTTTTTTTTTTGCTTACCTGGGATTTACTGTTATCCTTGTTTAAGATAAAAATCGAAATAAAAATCCTTAAACTGACTGATAAAAACCGCCAATAATGCCTTTTATGCTTTGGAGTAATTTCAATTTCTTTACACATGTTTATGGGCTTTTTTTGTATCTTTAAAATGTCTCCAAGAAATTGGCGCTACTGCCGGGGCTTAAGGATAAAAACTTGATGATTTTTATTATCCTTTTACATTACCGCAACACACATTCACAGGTAAATAGTATTACAATAAAAACAAAAAAAAAAACAGGATAGAAAGAATAAAAAGCAAAAACAAGAACGACAATAATAAATGCCACACACAACACAACAAATTCACACTCCACACACACTCTCAGGAAAAGTGGTCGGGGGTAGAAAAGCGCACAAAAAAAAAGACAAAATTTTCTCGCTGGTTGATGGTGGTTCCTTGTTGTTTTTGGCCTATCTAAAATCTTCAATCTATTCAAATTTCCTGCCAGTTCAATGATATCTCTTACAGGAATTGTATGCTGTGTGATATTCGATCTGTGGAATGTATGTAGAGAGATATTGGATGGGTTTTTGGTAGTAGCAAAACCACAGGAGGACGAAAGGTGGTGGGATTGATGAAATATTGAAAACTTTCATCTTTATTATTTATATATATGGCATTTGAGATCGCGCGAAGTCTTCGTCTTCTCTTCTAGTGTGGTGATGATGATATGTGAATTTTACACCTGTGCCACAAGGACAGGAGAAATCCTTTTTTCTGTTTTCGTTTTTTATTTCATTTTTTTTTATTTAAAGGCCTTTGGCAACAAAATCGCTGCTTTTGTTTACCATATATACACAGTGGCGTAGTTTATCAACACACACACACAAAATAGACAGTATAAGCCGTTTGATTATCTTCTGCACTTTTCTTAGGAATGATAGTAACAAATAGAACACGAAAAAAGTAGACCTGCGAGAAAAATCTCGCTTGAGAATCTCTCTATATTACCAGGGGGTAATAAAAGGGTAATAAAACAAAAAAATCTTAAAACGATATTGGATATAGGCAATGTAAGAGGTTCGATTCGATCAAAATATAGTAATTTTTCTTGATCAATGTAATAAAAAAATTTATACAAAACATGCCAGGGGGTAATAAAAAGGTAATAAAACAAAAAAAAATGTTAAAACAGCCCATTTGAACGATTCGATTCACAAAATATGTGAATTTTTCTTGAAAAATATCTTAAATTACATGCTTTTTACAATGGCGGGAGGGGCAATTAAAGGGTAATATAACGAAATATCATAAAGCGATACTAGAAAATCTATACTTCAGATTTGTATGCTTAAAACGGAGTTGAACAGGCTCTTCCTCAACGCTTATAGTGATATACAGAACTCCGAATTAGCAAGAATAAAAATGCAAACTCTGTGCGCCTGACTTAAAATATGATCCATTTAATTTCATTTTAAAAATAGACCAACACACACATGCACACAACTCATATGTTCCAATACAAATTTTTACGCTTTGAAATTATATTTTACTAGAAACACACAAACAAAAACGATTTTACAATATTAAAATTATTATTTTTTTTTTCTTACAGAACACATTTACATCTACTTCATATCATCTTTATGTAGCCCTTAGCGGTCGTTCTGGGTGAGTTATTTTTTTTTGTTTTGTAGTTTTGTATTTTAAAATCATGCGAAATTGTTTATTTATAATACTTTTGTCTGTCTTTGCTGTGTTTGTTTTTTTTAAACGTCAAATAGAAATAATGATTTAAGCACAAACTTAACTTTTTACACATGCCTTATACATATGTGAATTTATATGATTCAATTTTTTTATTACCCTTTTATTATCTCTAGTTGAAAATTTTTTTTTTTGATAGAAGAATTTACTTGTTTTTAATTAAAATCTATTTTCATGACTGATATGTGAATTTATACGATTCTTTTTTTTTGTTATTACTCTTTTATTACCTCTGGTGGTAATAAAAAATCGGTTGTTACAAGAACCGGACTTCCTTTTAATTAAAAAAAATTTGTATCTTCGCGCCTGATATTTGGATTTACATGTTCATTTTTTTTATTACCCATTTATTACCTCTGGTGGTAATAAAAAATTTGTTGTTACAAGAACCGGACTTCCTTTTAATTAACAAAATTTGTATCTTCGCCTGATATTTGGATTTACATGATCATTTTTTTTATTACCCATTTATTACCTCTGGTGGTAATAAAAAATCTTTTGATACAAGAACTGAAGTTATTTTTAATTAAAAGTTTGTATCTTCATGCCTGATATATGGATTTATATGATTATTTTTTGTATTACTCTTTTATTACCTCTGATGGTAATAAAAAAATCTCTTATAGTGTAGTGACATAGCTATATACTACTGCATCATTTTTTTGTCATTAAATCGTTAACATAATTTTTAATAAAAAAGGAATGTTCAGGCCCTAAAACATGATTTTTACTTATATTCATTGATCAGGCGGGCGGGGTCGAGACCTCGGTGTTTCTCATGTAGCCCAAGAAGAGAGAGCCTATAAAAGAAACTTTCTTAGAATTAGGAGAAAGTGTATACGGAAATTTATACGTGTTTTATGGAGTAATCGAATTACATCCCTTCACATTCCATTCATGCACCCCCCCCAGTCGCCTAACCCATCAAAAAAAAAAACAAAATAAAGCAAAAAAAAAACAGATAGCGCATTGAATTTTTGCAACAGTAAAGAAGGAGGAAGTGGGTGGTAGTGGTAGCAGCAGCACATCGAATGATGAGAGAAGAAAATGATACTTGACTAAAGAAGGACACTCTACATATAGGGAAGCTTTTAGTTATATTTCTAAGAAGGATGAGATATGGCTTTTTTATTGCCATACAAAATAAAAAAAAGAACAGAAAGGACCTAAAGCCATGCCACCCATGGACAAACAAATCACTTCGATTTGTCTTTTATAATGCAAGATATTCTGGGTGAGTGTATGTGTATGTGTATCGCTGTGAATTATATGACGTGGAATCTAATACACATAGGAAGATACAAGTTGATATACATATATATATATGTTTGAGATTTTATGCACAGGATATACTCTTACTTTGGTGTCCTTCTTATTGAATTACATACGTCCTTTATGCTAGCAGGGAATAAACCACCACCATAACCACCACCACCAGTTGTGCTGTTAGCCAGGCACCAGACGGTTTTTCTTGTATAGTAGAGAGGTATCCTGATAAAATTCATAGATATTGGACGGATCCGAGGACGATACAGAGAGAGAGAGTGAGAGGTAGAGAGAGAGCACACACGTCTATATAAATATGTAATAAAAAAAATAACTTTAAGACTTGACCCATCCGTGAGACCCCCCCCACCCCCCCTATGCTTTAGCTTATTCCCATCGCACTTTTGCCTTTTTCCCGTAACACGGTTGGAGAGGGGCGGGGGGGGGGGGATAGTATAAATAATAAAATATGAAAATGATAATAAAAAAATTCGCCCACATTTGATACATATCAATAATAATTTCTCTTTGTATTTTCCGCGCTTTTTCTCTAAGTAAAAAGAAAACAAAAAAAAACGATTTTTTTTTCTCTCTCTCCAGTTTCTATGTTATGCAAAATTGTAATTGACGTCATTCCAGTGCACGAAATGACACCCCCAACTACGGTCCGTCACCACCACTTGTTTTCCCCGCGCATACACACAAAAGCATATCGAGAGGGGGTGTTCTTTATATTATTCTTTTGTTTCCTTATATTTTTTTTTTGTTATTGTTGTTGTTTTGTCTTTAGTATTTATTTCCAAGTAATTGAAACCTCTTGACTTGGGCCTCTCTATAAATTTTCATACAACCTCTCGACTCTATACCTGCTGCTGGCTGGTGGTGGCTCCGCAAATCCCTTACGTATTTCTTTTTCCCCTACCTCCTTCTCCACTCTGTTTCTCTTTCCTTTTATAGAGAGTATACCTTTAACTATAATAACAAAAAAAACCCAAACCTACCTTTACCCTATTATACACCTGTCTATCAGCCATGCCGACCGATTTGACGTCGTTTTCCTTCTTTACCTGTTTTCTTTTGTTGTTTTTGTTGTTGTTGTTGCTTTACCTTTTTTCTCTCTCTCTCAATCCATCGGTGTCCACCTATTCATTTGCAAATGAACGTCTTAATTTATTGATTGTTTCGTCAGTCATTGACTTGTCCCCTTACAGGTATATTAGTGTACATATTCTCATTCTCTATATTCCTCCACCATTCACAGAACAAAGAGCAAAAAAAAAGAACAAGAACAAATAAAAAAAACATTCCAGAAAGAAAATATAAAATCATTGCATAGAAAGCGGAGCAGAAAAGTACTATTTGTAGGTGGGGGAGTGGGGGGGCGGGGTTGGGGTGAAAGTAGTTATAACAGCATTGAGACAAATTGCTACCGATTAATTTAATATGATTCTAATTCTTGATTAGTCGAAGGCGCGTGCTGCTGCTTCCTCGTCCTTTCGGAATTGTACTACTGAAGTAAATACCTTTGCCTTTTGTAAAAAGATAAGAGATCCAAAGAACAACGACGACGACGACGGGACAGCAGCAGAGACTCTGCAGGATAAATGGAGACAAGAAACGTGAGGGCAGGGGATGGGGGTGGAAGCTAGAGAGTCGAGTTCCTTGCATTTTATTATTATATTTTTTTTTTACAATTCAATTATAAAAGGATACTTCACGAGAAAATAAATTTCAAGAGATAAAAAGGACACAGAGAGAGAGAGAGAGCGAAAAATTGATTTACAACAAAATGATCAGAAAATTTTTGTTGAATTGTGAGAGAATATGAAAACGATAAACAAAAAAAAAACAAAAAAAAAACAAACGAAAGAAAGTAAGAAAGTAAAGTAAAAAAAAAATTTGAAAAAAAAAATAAGGAGACGTTGTCGGGATGAAATTGACTTCTAAAAGAGGGTATAATTTTTTAAGAGAGTAAATTTAGCTTTTATAAGGGTTTCTGCTATCCTTATACATTATGTATTTAGGGTTAAGTTTTACCAGGTTTTTGATGATAATCCCCCGGATAATTGGTATCATCCTGATTCATTTTCTGTGTATTTAAAACAACAACAACAACAAAATAATAATACTTATGTGTTTGTGTATGTGTGTGTGTGAGAGGATTTGTTATATTTACTTTTATTCCACCCAAAAAAAAAACAGAACCCCCAGCCCAAGCCACATCGTTACGTACCGCAGATTTCTTTTCACGTTTCTAATCATGCTTTTCATCGCATAGCATTTTTGAGTGAGAAGATGTCAGGCCGCGGGCGGGGGGGTTTTGAAATTGAATTACTTTTTAATATTCAAACAATAAAATCAAATTGATTAAATTTAATTTGTTGTGTAAGAAATGTCCCAATACCCCCTCCCCACCGTTTTCCCATTGCACAAGCTTTAGTATTGGAATTACTTCTTTTTCGGTTTTAGAATTTTTGAGATTATTGCCCCCGGAACTATATCGTAGGAGAGCATTTCGTAAAATGGTTACGGATTTATATGATTGTTTTCTTTATTACCCTTTTATTACCTCTAGTGGGTAATAAAAAATCGGTTGATACAAGAATTGGAATTATTTTTAATTAAAATTTTTTATCTTCGTGCTTGATATTTGTATTTATATGATAATTTTTTTATTACCCTTTTATTACCTCTAGTGGATAATAAAAAAATCTCTTGATACAATAACTGGATTTATTTTTAATTAAAAATTCCTATATTCGTGCTTGATATGTGTATTTATGATTATTTTTTTATTACTCTTTTATTACCTCTAGTGGTAATAAAAAATCTCTTGATACAACTGACTTATTTTTAATTAAAAATTCCTATCTTCGTGCTTGATATGTATATTTATATGATTCCATTCTTTTTATTACCCTTTTATTACCTCTAGTGGGTAATAAAAAAATCCATTCATACAATAACTGGATTTTTTTTAATTAAAAATTCCTATCCTCGTGCTTGATATGTGTATTTATATGATTCTTTTTTTTTATTACCCTTTTATTACCTTTGATGGTAATAAAAAATCATTTCTTACAAGAATTGACTTATTTTCAATCACAAGAATCAAAAATGGGTTTACAAAAACGCTTGTGACTTATGATTTTCGTCACAATTTATAAGAGTGAGGTATGTCTCTATACATATATACCTATATGTATGTTTCCGAAAACAAATGGTGTTATTAAACCATTTAAACCAAAACGAATTTCACGCTAAACACTCAAAAGTCTTTTCAACACCACCGGATCCACTTTTTTTTTGTATTCCACAGAAAAACACCTTGGAAATTCCACGTAAAGATTTAAAACAAAAACCGCAAAAGCAAAATCCTGTGATAAAAAAAAAATAAAAACAAAAAAAACAGGGGAATTGGGGGATGGAAAATGTTACAAAAACAACACACCACATATGTATATATAAACGTGTGTTGCCTTCTGGTTCCTGGGGTTAACATAAAACAACACACCTGTACCATTCGTACGCGCGATGATGACTTTTCGGTACTTTGCGAGGGCGGGTGTAGGGTGGGCAGCACCTTG
This sequence comes from Thereva nobilitata, assembly GCA_963855945.1. NCBI lineage: Eukaryota > Metazoa > Arthropoda > Insecta > Diptera > Therevidae > Thereva > Thereva nobilitata. Next base: position 14,634,520 of record OY979699.1, on the reverse strand, counting down.
ATAGGAGGTAGGGTCCTACTCCAAAAAAAAAATAAAAATAAATACAGGAATATAGATAGATATACTCATATATATATAGTTATGTGTGCCCAGAATATTAAATGTTCTCTCTCTTAACAAAAGAATAAGAAATCGTGGTCATGACTCTACTTGTAAAAATTTTGTTCCCTCCGGCATTCGAACCCATAGCCGCCGCCCCGTCACACCAGATGGCAGAAAATCTACAAATAACAAAAAAAGAATAAAAAAAAAACAACGAACCCGAATGTCTAAGGTGAGTGCAACAATATGTTGTTGGGGGGTTCTCGTCGGTATTATGGGTGAGTAACACAATCTCTTCTCTTCACAAATTGTTTTGTTAAGAAAATTCCATGATGCGCTTGCAAGTCACGTTCAAACAGTCTAATTGTTTCCCATTCGCATTGTGTCACACCGAACGTTTCTTAACGTTTTCTATATATATATACGACGATAGGTGCGTCTACGCACATGTATATTACATATATATATTATACATATATAAGAAAAATCACCTGTGCAAGAAGAATAACGTGTCTGATATAGGATTTTCGTTTCTTTTCGTTTTTTTTGAATAAAAATGAATGAACAGAAAATCGCCATTGGATCTAAGGCCCAAATCAATCTCAGAGAAACAAACTAAACTATTCCGAATCAAAAGTCGCTTTCCTTTTGTTTTTTCTCAGTAAAAGCGCACGCGGTAAGGCTGGAAATGATGCCATAGAATGTGAATAATATCAGAAGAGGGTCCTCATTTTAGTGATTGTGTTGTGGCTAAGGGGATGCATGTTGAATTTTAATTGAAACGCTTTAGTCATGCAAATCGAGTGCCGAATAAACAGACACACAAAAACATACACACACAGTCGAGAAGAAATTCCAAGTAATAATTTTGGTATGGATGATGGTGAGTAAAAATGCTGTGCTGTGATAGGAGATGGTTGGATTGTTGTTTTTGTTGTTGTCCTTTTCTTTGGTTAAAAATCAAATAGAAATTGTCGAACTAGGCTAATCACACAAAGTTTTAATATGTGACTTGTATGGCAAGCGAGCTTCTTTTGGGCCATTCAAAACTTACTAAGTGATTGTCTTCGATGTGGTTTCAGAATAAAAAAGAATCAAGAATAATCAGAGTTTTATGTGTACATATATCACAAAATCAGTGGAAAAATGAGGTAATAATAGGTAATATAATGATAAATTTATTACTAAAAATATATGATAATTAACACAGGTAATAAAATGGTAATAAAACACAGTAATAAAAATTATTGAAAAAAAAGCATGATTATTACCCCCCGTTACTTATACCAAAAAAAATAAAATTATTAAAAAAAATTATGATGATTACCAGAGGTAATAAAAGGGTAATAAAAAGGTAATAAAAAATTTTTAAAAATAAGTCAGGTTTTTTTTACCAGTAGATATATAATAAATGGGTACCAAAACAAAATCATAAAATTATTACCTAATAATGACTAATAAAAGGGTAATAAAACAAAGTAATAAAATTTATTGAAAAAAAAAACAAAATTATTTCCCATTACCTAAACCAAATAATAAAATTATTAAAAAAAAATTTCACCAGAGGTAATAAAAGGGTAATAAAAAAAAAGTAATATTTTTTTTTAAAACATGTTTTTTTTAGCATTAGATAATAAATGGGTACCTATACAACGTAATAATATTATTACCAAAAATATATATGATTAATAACAGAGGGGTAATAAAAGGGTAATAAAACAAATTTTTTTTAAAAAAACATGTTTTTTAGCCGTTCTACGGCGTTCACATCGTTTCGAAAACACGTGTTTTCGTTAAAAAATTCGCGGGATGAACACACACGCTTCAATTGCTCAGGGAATATAATTCTCCAATCCACACTGCTCGGCAATTTGCATACGGGACCAGGCAAGAATCTATAGAGAGACTGCCGAATATTTAAGCCGAATAGGCCTGATAATTAATTGCAGCTCTACAGTAGCTTAAAAGCTCTGTATATTAAGTGAGATAGCAACATTTTTGCGGCTAAGAATGGCATAGCAAAATGTCTATCAGAAAATAATTCGGGGCGAACAAAGATACTTTATATATAGTAAATAAATCAGGCTTAAAATTTCCTCTAACTATTTTATCACCTCCCCCTTTTTGTTGTAGATAAAAGGAACGGGTAATGGATATGTTAAAAAATTTCTTCTTGTTTATACAATATTACCAAGAATCGTGGAAGGTTTTGCTTCTACCTCTGGTTGCATTAACAGTTTTCACTTCACTATCTATTATCAAAAGAGCATGTTTTCGACTTTACTGATTGTTGATGCACATTTTGGGGATTCCTTACTTTAATGCATTCTTGCCTTACGGCGAACTCTTGTTTACACACTCTGAAAGTATCTTCTTTCAGCTTTAATTGTGCTAATGCATCCCCAATTAAACTATATCTGTGTTAGGTTTCATCAGATTTCGTAGAATTTGTAATGGGCAAAATGCATTCTCTTGTTTGTAGTGATACTAGTGACACGGATATCGGCAGAGTTGTTGTCATCTAACATAGAAATTAATATTGTCTCTTCTCTTGTTTTTCATCATATCATTTTTATATATATATATATATATATATATATATATATATATATTAGAGAGGAGGTCATCTCCTATCCAATTACGAAAGTCCACAGTACACTTTGTTATCGAGATAAGAGAGAAATATTTAGAGTATTGATTTCCGAAATAACGAGATTTTATGTTTGCCTGAGGATAGGACAGGTATCCCGCTCTGTTTTTTCAAACCCTCGATTGTCTCTTCTATATGTATATATATATATGTATATATAGTAAGAACGCAGAACACCCAATAAATTTAAAAAAATAAATCACAACGTCGTAATCATAAATGTGTATAATAAGCTCAGCCTTAATGCATCAATATTTTCTGGCGTACGTGTTGGATACGTTTTCACGCTCAGACTTTCTTTTATATCTTATTTAAAGAATACAAATTCACCATTAGAGGTGTGATTTTTTTGTGATTTTTCTTGTGACTTGGTGCTGATTGCTTGTGACTTGTGACTTGGTACTTACCAAAACAGCTGTGATAGTCACAAGAATTGTATATCAAACTTTCAATGACAAGAACGAGTCTCAGAATATTGTGACTTATGACGAGGCATAATTTAGAATAGGCGGGGGGGAGGGGGTAAAATATAGGTTCGCCTAATCTTTGGGCAAAGGAGCGCGTAAAAAAGTTTTACTTCAAACAAAAAAAAACCGAAGAGCCACATACTTTGTTAAGTGGAAATGACAAGAACGAGTCTCAGAATATTGTGACTTATGACGAGGCATAATTTAGAATAGGCGGGGGGGAGGGAGGAGGTAAACTATAATTTCGCCTAATCTTTGGGCAAAGGAGCGCGTAAAAAAGTTTTACTTCAAACAAAAAAAAAAACCGAAGAGCCACATACTTTGTTAAGTGGGAATGACAAGCATGAGTCTTAGAACATTGTGACTGGTCATAATTTAAAATAGGTGGTTACGGGTAGAGGGGGTAAGATATAGCTTTGCCTGTTCTTTGGGCAAAGGCAAGTGTAAAAAAGTTTTTACTTCAAAAACAAAAAAAGACAACGAAAACACCCACGAAAATCGAACCACAAACCTCTGGAATGGTAGTCGAGCAAATTAACAATTTTTATGCTGCTAATCGAGACCGACCGACATTTTCACAATGGCTCGGGCGTGTGCAGAGGATAGTAGGACCGATTGTCATATAATCGTCTATTCTTTTTTTGTTGCACAATTTTATTTTGAGACTGGGTAATCGTACCTACTATAATAGAGCCTAGGTTCGGGAACGGAAAATCGTTATATACCTGACTCTAGAGCGAAAACCTAGAAAAGATTAGCGATTCAAGTACGTGAGAGGAATCTATTATATATATTTGTGTTAAAATACCGTTAAGCGATTTAAAAAAAAAATTTCAAGGATCAAATGAGAATTTTTTTTTACTTTGAGATTTTTTACGAATAAAATAATCGACATTAATCATTTTCTCATACTACAAAAAAAAATAAAAAAATATTTAACAAAAAATTACTTTTATCTCTTCTCACACATACACACAAAAAAAACAAAGAAATTCCCGAAAAACAATTGTATACTTCCTTGAAATTCTCTTTTGAAATAAAATTCTAGAGTCTAATACACCAGAAAATAATTTGCAGGGATCTTAGAGGCAGCTTATAATTATGTCCCTTTGTATATATATATATATATATATACATATGTATTATTGTGTATCCAAGGATGTTAAGAGTACGAAATTTCTTCCGCACTTCATCGTTTGCCATCTTCGTGATTAAACCACCCTCAATTTACCATTCATACATACACACTCTCTATACATCCACCCCCCCCCCCCTCCCCATCCACCATATGGCATCGCTTATAATAATATATACTTCAAAGGGTAGGCCTTGGGGAAGTATGCGTTTTCGGCGGCGCGGTGGGGAATCGCAAATTTTATAACTGAGATGCCCTTTTGCAATGTGAATTTTTTTGTTGCTGGATCTTAAGAACAAAGGGCGAAAAAGGGCCTAAATAAAAATCTACAACCACCCCCACCGAAAAAAACACCACCCGAAAAATGTACAGCCATATATATATATATATATGTATATATGTTTGTATGTATGTGCCCACGCTCCCTAAGGGCACACCGAGGTTGTGGGAGGAGAAGGAGTATAACAGATTTTCCTCTTGATAGTGGTGTTTTTTAGAATGGGAAAAGCCTCCTTCGTTTACGCAATTTTCCCTTTGACCTGGACATATTTTAGGGATCAGGGACTATCGAAGAAAGATGGGATAAAATAGCTTTAACAAAAATTCTAAATTTTTACCGATGTAATCCTATACTCATAAACTTATCCCCATGGATATGAAACCTTTAAAAAAAAAAAAAAGAAACAACAACAGCACCAAAAAAAAATGCAGAAAAAAAACAAGAAAAAAAGGTTGCGCAAAAGGTTAAGTAAAAATCCCTTTTTTATGAGGTGTGGAATTTTATATCGTCGAGAGAAAATGTAATGGAAGGTATTTAGTATATGGTATAGAGAGATTCTGAACAAAACACAGCCGACAAAGAGGTGGTTCAAGATGACTTAAAGGTTGGGCGGTTGGGGCGGGGGGGGGGGGGAGGAGCCGAGAAAGGGGGCTTGGGGATGAGTGTTTTTGGATAACAGGACAGGATAGTGGCAGAGTAGATTTTTTTTTTTTTGGAGAGGATATGGACACAAGAGGTCGTGTCTCGTACACAGGGATTTGTTTATTTGTTTTTTTTTTGAGAATAATTTAAAGGAGAAAGGAAGGAAGCAAAAAAACAAAACAAAAAAAGTTCACTTATCCTGTCATCCTCTTATGCGGTGGGAGGGGGAGGGGGGGGCAAGATACAAATAAAGATTATATGAATAGACTATGAAAGTTGATTGTGAAAAATTTATGGGGGGAAAGGGGGTTGGGGGATTTGGAATAAGAAGCTAAGCAGCAGATTTCTCCTTCAATCCATTAATACACACGGAATTTGAAATCAGTTTTGTTCAAGATGATTTCTTAATGTTCATAATATATATATGTATATATATGTATTGGTAAACTAACATAATATTTCTGTAGGTATAAAGGCACAACACAACATCTTTCAATATGTATAAATAAAGTATGATGCCAGAAAATGCATGGACTTAGAATGTATGAATGGACTATGAACGTTCGTTGACTATTTTTGAGCTGAATATAAGTTACTATGGCGTTTAGTTCCAAAATTTATAAGTTATACACAGTCTGTTACTGTACAAATCTGCTTTCCCTGAACTATAGTCTTCCACATAAAAAAAAAATAAAATTCACTGTCGAGGCCACCATCATCACAAAAAAAAGCTTTATCAAAGACACAAACCTAAACTTGGATCAGTACCGCCATAACTCCAGTACCTTATCAGTAGTCTAGTTAGTAAGGCGCCTGGCTACCATCCCAGAGGTCCCGGTCCCGAATCCCGGCAGCATTACAGTCCTTCGCCTTTCCCATCCTCTTTCTTCTTCCATTACTCGTTTTTCCTGTCATAACATTGCACTCTATACGAAAAAAAATAGATTGTCAACAGTACAAAGGGCATTCCTTGAGCTCTAGTCTTCCAAATAAAAAATAATAATAAAAAAAAGAAAATAAATTACCACAAAAAAAAAATAATGTCTATGCAACACACACGAACATGCATGTTTCGTTTTATTACCCTTTTTATTACTTTTTTTTATTACCTTTATATTACCTTAACCTAAATTATCTTTTTATTACCTTTACCTACGTTACTACTTTACTTCTACTTCTACAGCAAACATAAAACAAAAACAAAAAATGTAAAACGAAACGATAAAAATAAAACAACAACAAAAAAAACATACACAAAATTTTAAGCCACACACGCATGCGCAAAAGATAATTTTTTAATCTAAAAAGCATTTTGTCTTGTGTTGTCGTCGTCGTTGTCGCCGTCATCGTCTCATTAGGAGGTCCACCATCCACAAAAGTGATTCATATCTTCATCAATTCATCACTGCCCGGAGGAGGGGAGGGGGGGGGGGGTTGGGAAATGTTTATGAGATTGTCATCGGTTATTTTTTTTGTTTTTTTTTCATAAAAGTTCCTTTTTGTTTCCTCTTCCAACACACACATATATCCTCTACGACCTCCCAAAACAACATTATATACACACTGTATACATGAGAAACAGAGGCTACTATACCAACAACAACAAAACGAAATTTTTCGTTCGTTCAGTATTTTTTTTTCATTTTTTAAGGACTTGAAATAAATATCAAAAAAAAAACAAACTTTTAAAAAATACTGTAAATAATTCATTCCAAGTGTTTTTTTTTGTTTTTTGAAAGACTTCTTTCTTTCAAGAAATTGAATTCTAAGAACAGAAAAAAATAAATCCCTTCCTTCCTCCCTTTGGACACAATGAAAACAAACAAAAAAAAACGCAACAAAAATTTCTGGAGATGCTGATATACACATCATCTTCTCTAGATACACCTTCGTGGCCTTCCTCTGAGGTGTTGAAAATTAATAAAAAAAAACTACAAGAGAAGATAAAGAGAGCAACAAAAAAGAAGCAACCAAAAATTCGGTCGGACAGCAATAAATCACACAAGCGCGCAATGGACTTAAAAAATTCTGGACCGCGCGCCATCTAAAAATCAAGTAACAAAACAAAAAAAAAATACCTGGCGACAGACGTTCATAATTCTTCGGGTGTTATTATTATTTTTTTTTGTTTGCTGCTTTCATCACCTTTTATATTTTCTTCTTCTTCTTCTTCTTAATCCACACATTGAAGGCGATTACACGAAAATTCTTAAGATGCGCGCGCATGCGTTTTTGTTTTTTGTTTTTTTTTGGCTTCTTTGGTCCATTGTCGAACAGCGAAGCGATTAGCATTAAATTTAAAAAAATTTAACGAAAGGGACAACGAACGACTATGGGGCGACGATGATGATAACGATGACGACGACGATGACCAACCAACCAACTAAACCAACCAAGAGGACATACACCCGTTGATTTACAAAATCTTTATCACAAGACAAAACGCTTCTCTCTGGCCACGCTCTTAAGTAAAATTCATTTGGTAAAAATATACCATACACAGTTTTTGTTGTTGTTTTTGTTCATTTCAAGAATAATGATCATACTCCAAAAATCACCCCCACTTCTTCTCCCCTCCTGGCTGCATCCTGCTAGGCGCGATATCCAAAACACAATGGAGGTGTTGTATATTTTGACTACTGTGTAACTCTGTGCTCGCACATTCCTTGACTATGAGAAATAAGAGTGTCCATTTTCACTTTCCTTTTATATGTTACCCTGTACAACAACAACAACAAAATAAATAATATGCCATGTCCAAGACAAGCCATATACATATACCCCAGTACAGTAGGCCCCTTTGTGTCCAATTTTAAAAAGCGCATATGCCTATTTTTTTTTAAAAAAAAAACTCAAGGCTAGTGTTAAACATTGCTGTGTGTGTGGATATCTCCAAGACGGGGGGAGACGCGACGACGAGACTAATGCAAAATAGCCATCATTGTGAGATGTTGTTTGTTTTTTTTATTCAGATGCAACAAGTTTGATGACCTCCTCCCTCTAAGCCAGCTTACATACAAACATATATGAATGCACAATGAGCATAATCTTCAAGCTAAGATGCTTTATGCTGGGTTTATGCACGTTTTATGTCTACATTGTACTATAGCTGCTAGATGGTGTTAAGGAATTTGCTTTTATAATTAAATTTCATTATTCCTTTTTATTTTTTGTGTTTATTTATTTTTTTTTTGTTTTTTTTATATTGTTCATTAAATAAAAATCTGCATATGAATGTGAGCGCATCCAAATAAAAGAGGGTTTTTTCTGTTAATGTAGCTTGAAATTGAAATGAACGCGACGCGCCCCGTACAAACATTTTATCGTGGAGATGGTAGAGGCTTGCATGCCCTTAAATTAATATTGGGATATATCAGCGGTGGTAAGGTGGGTGAACTAGCAGCCTACCAGTTGGGACACCCATGCCGTACAGAAGCTAGAGGCTAGAAGAAGCTATAGGTATATACCCCTCCATGTTTTTTTTCACTTCTCCTTTCCCTTTCATTTTTGAAAAGATTGCCAGGAATGAGAAGACCTTACCTTATTACCTTTTTTTTATTACCTTTATATTACCTTTACTTACTTTTCAAATATTATATTACAAACACCAATATCTTAATATATGCCTTTTAGGTGTATTTTAATTATGTTTCGTTTAATTACTTTTTTTTATTACCTGTCATTAACCTTTTTTATTACCTTGTTTAATACCCATTTTTTATTAATTTTTTTATTACTTTTTTATTACCTTTCTTGCAAAATTTTATTGCATATTCGAAAAAGAATGCAAAAATTAAAAAAAAAACTGTTACAAAGTCTATTACCCTTTTATTACCTTTTTATTATCTTTAATTTTTTTTATATGATAGTCTAAGCTTAGGTGTCTGCCTTTGTACTACCAGTCGAACATGTCATGGTGCAATGTATAGTAGTAAAGCTTTGCTTGAAGGATAGAGAGAAAGATAGGGTAGATTAGTGGGAGTCGGGTGGGTGTTGGAGAAGATGGCGGTGAACCTTGCGTTTGAGCTCTAGGGTGGTGGTATAAATCTTCCAATTATTATTCAAAACTCTTGGGTGGTGGTATAAATCTTCCAATTATTATTCAAAACTAATGGAAATTTAAAATTGTGCTTCAACAGAGACGACTTGCAAAGTCTCTGCACATAGTTTGTATAAAGTTTTTAATAACCAACAAAAGTACTTGATTGCTTGCTCCTCAGGATCTTTGTTTTGTGCAATCATGAAAACCACACGTGTGTTATCTTAATGTGTGATAAGATACCAACCACCATGGTTACAAGGTTTTTAATCAAACAACAAAGCTTAAGCAAACTCTGCAAAACTCTTGTATTATGTTGATGCAACTCTCTTTCTCTATTTCTGAATTTATATAATTGTGTATTATGAATTTTTCCCTTTGTTACAAGCAGCACTTGACGGGATTTACATAAGCGTCTGTGCTATGCATTGCGCGCTCGAAGGATATTAAAAATACATAGTCTTGAAAATGTGATAACAGAAAATGTAAAATGCACACTTGTTATGGATGATTGGAAGGAAGACTTAAAATCGTTTAAATAAAAAAAATAAAAAAAGAAAATAGACTATCCTGAATACATGATCCAATATCGCCAAGACAACGATTTATAAACAAGACTAGAATGGCAGGAAACACAAGGAGTAGTTTTACCTCTCAACACAATAACAGAGGTGGATACTAGCTGGGCTTCCGTGTAATAATAGAAAATCGATCTCTACCTCTGTGTCGACTGTTGTAACCGTTTGAATAAATTCCATAAAAAATGATAAAAGGTAAAGGGTATGGTGTGTGGTCTCTATGAATATTTTTTTTTTTTAAAAAATGTTCTATAAGGAAATTCTATTTACAGTTATATTTACTACTATTGTTTGTTCGACAATTGTCGAAATCGTACTAAGTCGTAAGCAAGTTCCTCAATAGGTTTTGCAGTAGGTATTTTTTTTATGTGTGAATATATGTTCATATGAAACCCATGAAAGACACTATTAAATCAAAATGAATTGCGATGAAATGCAGGGATGATCTATAGGATAAGAACACCACTGAAGAATGGAATAATATCACCTCTGCACTGTATGTTGTAGGAGTCGGTTGGGTTTGCCAGTGGAGATGCAAAATATATAGTGAAAATTAGGATAACTTACGATGTTGGTACATAACAGATGGACAACGGTTTAGCCTGACCCTGTGTAAAGGCTACGTGGAAGATAGTCACACAGTATAGACAAATTAAGGTCCAAAGGTTATAGGTCCAAAGGTAAGGGTGTAAACGGTACCCCAAATAAGATGCGCAAAAAACATATTCCCATAACAAAAAAATCCTACCAAATTCTATAAAATACATAAATTCACTTAAATAAACCCTAAATAAATTAAATTAACTATTTGAATTAAAGAAATCACAAAAATAACAAAAAATTCATAATCCTGAAATCTCAAATAAACGCAGAAAAATCGTAACGATAAAAACTCACTTTTTGATCCAGTTTTGCGTTATCAATTAATAAAATCATTATTAAGCCTATTTTTATTAAAAACTTATTATTTATATGTTCTATAATATTTTTAATTACTAAAAAACATAATTTAACCATATTTTTTTTGATTAATTTAATAAATATCAATAAAATAAACTTTTGAAATTCTCAAATATGATTAAATTATAAAATATCACAACCGCCATCTAAATTCCAAACTAAAAAGTGTGCGTTTATCTTAAAAATCTTTGCGGCCGTGGTCGCCGTATTTTTTTGACAGTTTAGAATTTAGCAATTTTTTAAACTTGAAAACTTCAATTTTATAATATTTTAGAACCTGTATAATTTTGTAATATGTCCATTTAATTAGTCTTAAATAATTGGTGATTGGTTTAATAGTAATAGTAGAAATTTAAACGGTTTAATAGTGTTATTTAACGAGTGTTTTATTAAAAACTATTCCCGGATTTTTCTCTATTGCAGAAATGTAAGTTTAGATTTTATTTGGATTGGTTCATGTATACAATACATCGGGTTCCCAAGAAATTTACCTTTTGAATTTATTTTTAAAATTCTTAAATTTCCACTAAAACTAGAATTAATTAAATTAAAACTTTAGAATTAATTATAAAAAAAATATTATTACAATTAAATTTATTTAATTGTTTCTCTTACAGGTGGAAAATATTTCAAAATAATAATTATTTTAATAAGACTACCGAAAGAAAATAACGAAGAAACTCGTTACTTAACGAACTGTCATTATTTTGAACATGACACGAAAATTATCACGATCAACTGGAGGAGCATATTTAGCTGCTATTTTAATGGATAAAAACTGTAAGTTTATTTATATTAATAATGAATATTAATTAAATAATTATTTTTCTATAGAATTATGCAAGAAAATTAATGGGTATGAAGATTTCAACATGGAAAAAAATGATAATAAAATTCTTGTATTATTTGAATGCCACGACGACGCCATTTGCAATACAAGAAAAATTTTAAATTAATTTGTGAAATATTCTGCTGTAAGTTTTTCCTCTTAATGTATTTCTTAAATTTATTCAAATTAATATGCAATTTCGAAAAGGGCACATGTTTGATAATTAAAATTTTTCAGGAAATGATAAAAACTAATAATTATATTCTAAAGAAGTGTAATATTAAGAAAATTTATTTTTGAGCTACATTTTGGGGCCAATTAGCAATCGAAAAGTACAAAAAGATTTTGATGTTAGCGTTATTATATATGTATATTTAGTTATTTTAAATTTACGATATGTGCCCTTTTCGTAATTCACGCTATTGGGTAAACAAAATTTAAAGAAAAAAGCCTTATAAATTTGCCGAAACTTTTATTTTAGGTATCGAAAGACTTAAATTAAAGATAATTAATAGACTTTTTTAAAAAATCTTCTTCTATAGGCGGGTTTAAGGTTTAAGTGTGCAATTCACCTGTTGGCAATCGCTCAGTTTCCAACCTAAAATCCGTACGGAAACCTAGTTTTTGCAATGCAGGCGTGGTATAAAATAGTTTTACTTAATGTATCAATATTGGATAAAAAAAATATAAAAATGGTTGTAACCTTTAGCTGCAAGTCTCTCCCGTTCGTTGTCCTGGTATACTTGTCTACCTTAGTGGTTTACTCATGAGGTAAACCTTTTATTTTAGCGATTTTGAAGACAATGTGTTGATATTTCTCGATATTTCTTACTCCTCTTTTCTTTTTTTTCGGAATTTCATTGTCAGAATCAGAAGAACTCATTGTGGAAGCACAACGGTACGGTACGTGTTTACTAGCAACTTACAACGCAATTACTGATAGATAATGCAATATGTTTGTTGTATTAAATCACGTGAACAGAACAGACAAAATTATTATGGTGGTTAACGGTCTTATGCTAAGCAATAAATTCGAAAAGGGCACATGTCTTATAGAGTTGTGACCTTTTCGAAATTATTTGTCGCCACGCCATGACGTCGACAGCAGAACGAATACTAGATATGTGCCTTTTTTGATCATAATATAATAGGTACAGGGGAGCATTTATAACACACGTATATCAAAAAACGTATTTGTCAAAAAATGCGAAATGTGACCTTTTCGAAATTGTATATTCAAATGTTTTCTTAATTTAATAGTAGCGGGATTTATTATTATTAAGGGAGAAGATTTCATATACAAACAAAAATCATTGCGATAAAGTCTCCCATAGCACAGTTAAAATTGATTTTTTAGGCGTCAATTCCCACCTGTTCGTGTAATTTGTAATTTTTATCGTTGGCCTAATTCTTGTTTAGAATCCATATATTAATAAGATACTTTATCTAGAACTAGGGTAGAGGGTGGCAGGTTGATATTGTTAGTATATGATACCTTTGATTATCATTTTCCTTATTTATATCTTTAACCATATCAGGATTGACAGTGGATAAATATTAAACAATATTTTTATGTATTTTTAATAGTATAAACTACCACACCATAGGAAGTCCATTGGCAACCAACACTGGCAGCTAGACCGATCAGCAATCTTCAACATCGGGAGAGCTTTCAACATCGGGGGAGCTTTAAACATCGGGGGATCTTTCAACATCGGGGAGCTTTCAACATCGGGGGAGTCGGGGGAGCTTTCAACATCGGGGGAGCTTTCAACATCGGGGGAGCTTTGGTGTATTTTGAAGGAGATTTTTTGAAAAAATATTTTAGTGGTAAGTACACTCTTTTAAATATTTTGACCACGTCTTCAAACTGATTGAGATTTTCCAATAACTATGTTTTTTCTTTCTTTTTTTCAGTGAATAAAAGTGCTAGTGTTTGTGCATAAGTGTAGGTCTACAGGGGTATTGGATTTGGGAAAGGCGGTGAGTACCATTATTATTATTGTTATACATTTAGATCGCGAGTGCTCAAATAGTCTTAAGTTTGGACCTTATAATAGTTTAGTTAGCTTCAGGATGTATCTTTGAAAAAAATATATAAACATTCTTTCAGGGTAGTTTGTAGCTTTGGCCAATTATGGCGGACAGTTACTTTGCTGCAGTTGCCAGGCGGCTCAAGTCGCGGGTCTCCCCCGATTTTTAGCAATCTCTTTAGTGGGTATGAAAGCTGCCATCCGTATATCGATTGGCGCGTTATACGGATGTCACTTATCTGCCTGATACTGGATGGTCACACCATCGTTTTAGCGTCTCGGGGCGTTAACTCGTTTGTGAGGGGTCGAGCTTAGCGGAGCTCAGGCTGGACGTCAACTTGCAAGCAACTGTGAGTGCTAGGGGCCGAAGTGAAGACATAGGATCGAACGGATACCCTTTCGAGAGGCAGTCCCTTTCCTATGCAAGGCTTATTAGTATTAGATAAGATTGATACTGGCATATCGTCGATCTCGCACTAACAGGTGTATGTATGCGTACATTTTGTGGGGACACAGGCAACTGTGGTATGGGTGTGGGCTAGCCATATGTGAGCTGGCACATTTCGGGGAAGTTAAACTAGCAAAGGGTCGTCTTTATGAAGTATCAATCTTTGTTAGGATGTCACTGGTTGAACCTTTTTAGATATTTAAGTAGGTTTATTTAAAAAAAATGGAAATTTGTCTGTACACAAATTGTGTGTAAAAACTAAATTTGCTACAGGCAACACTTTCAATGAACCGATGCTATTTGTCCCCGATCATGGGACGAACCGTACATATTCAGTACTTTCATGAGATGTTGAATGCGCTAACACGTATTCAGTCATCTTCATAAGGTATTGAATGGGTCCAGGCAGTGTCAGCTTATGGACTTTCGGCCACATTGAGGGTGTAGCCTGAAGCGGCGCCTGCTTCGAATTATGCCTAGCGAAACGAATTGTGGAGCTACGCGGTAGGTGTATTTTCTTGTTATTTTTCGCCCTTTGACATTAGGTATTAGATTTTAGAATTTAAGAAAATGAAAGTGACGGAGAATCAATTGAAGGAAAAGAAATGAACAAGAGAATCAAGCAGCCGTATTAGTAAATAAAATGGACATCATTGGAAAAGAACTATTATTCATCATCAACTGAAGGAGAATTAAAAATGAAAAAATAGAGGAAATGAATAACAACGTAACATTAGAATTATTACATCACATTTTAGGTAGATTAGCTCTAAAGCCGGGATCCCAATGCATCTGCTCTGTTCCGATGCATAAGTACTACCATTGAAACCACCTTTCCGAACTGCCATATAAGTTCTAATTTTAATTTTAATTTTGACAGCCCTTAGCGGATTGGAACGCAGCGGATGCATTCGGATTCCGTCTTAATTTTTAAGTGACTCAAATAAACATTAGCCAATATTGAACAGTTTAAAGCGAATTGTTTTATTCTGTTTATGGCACACTCAGACCTCTTATCCCCTTGCAAATTATTATGGCTCATCTTGTTGTGTCTTCTCTTGTATTTACCTAGGGCCTAGTTTATATATTTAGTTTAATTATAGACCAGTAGGTAATGCCCCAGTTTGGCCAGACAGTTTGCTGAATATGACAATTTTGCTGAAACAGATTGATATTGCTCACTTCATCCCGTCACCTTGTTACGAGAGAAAGATTTTTATTAATTTCAATTCAGCAAGATTTTAACCTCAGCAAATTGTCTGGCCAAACTGGCGCATTACCTACTTAGACCCCATATAACTTTCAACGTTGTTTTTAGATTGGATTTTTAGGATTTGTGTGTCCGCAATCTACTCTTTTTATATTTTAACTTAAAATTATTTTAACTACTTAGAATTATTTTTAATAAAATATTATGAAACAAAAATAAAATGGAAAACGAAATTAATCAAAGGAAAAAAATGGAAAAGCGCAAAAACATCAACAAAATGAAAAATTAAAAATCAACAAAAATCAGTGGCGATTAAGAATATGCAAAACAAAACGACTCGATTTAGACATTATATTATTTTTTTTATATATATTTTTTGCTTTTGTTATAATACCACTTACAGATTTTCGCCAAGTTACTACCTTTCCCGTCCAATAACCCCCCGACATTCAACAATCTACAATCAACAATCTTCAATCAACAATCTCCAATCAACAATCTTCAATCAACAATCTTCAATCAACAATCTACAATCAACAATCTTCAATCAACAATCTTCAATCAACAATCTTCAATCAACAATCTACAATCAACAATCTTCAATCAACAATCTTCAATCAACAATCTTCAATCAACAATCTACAATTGACCAATTTGTTTCGGGTTTGAATGTTTATTAGCATCAAAAGGGTTTACATCATCCAAAAGTGCTTATTAGTAGCATCAAAAGTGTTTAGTACCATCGAAAGTGTTTATTAGTATAATCGAAAGTTTTTAGTACCATCGAAAGTGTTTTTTTAGCATCGAAAGTGTTTACTACGGTTATTACTAAGCGACCAAAGAAAAAAACATAGAACAAGTAGAACTAAGCCAAGTGACACGAAATAATTGACTCTCCAACAAAACCTGCATTCAACAATATATTAATAAAATAAACAATTTTCAATCAACAATCAAGAAATTAAAAAAAAATATATAGTGATCCTTGGTGTAATTGTGATTGAGATAAGCGCGATTCGCGAGTGAAATATTTAACGTTGTCACTTGGCTTATAAGGGAACTTTCCAAGGACATATTTCTGCACACAACCTGGACGCTGGATCGCATCCCCAAAACTAGGAGAACGAATTGAGGAGGAATTTCTAGCAGGCCCGGCAGTTACTTTCAATATTCTCTAGTCGATGTCGCGAGCAAATCTGGTGCTGGAGGTGATTCTTTAAAGGTACGTGGTTCGATAGTATTTTTTGTTTAAATTAGAAGTTGTGTGGTGTAGAGGATGGGATTTTTTTTCTATTTTATTTGATCACTGGATGTATCACAGAAAGACGCTGGACTGACAAACGGGATGCAGGCGCCTTCTTGGTCTTTTCCGATTTTTTTTTATATTGAATATATTTGTAGTTTACCTTTTATAATATTGATCCTCTCCACAAAGCGATTGGGCAACTTCTGGATCCAAAAAAAATGTAACAAAACTAAATGCACGAAATGATTTTGGTATAAATACATCCGTTACTTCACCAAAATTTTGTAAAATATTCTCATAAATCATCAGCTGTTAATTCGTCAGTACATCTTCCAACAAACACTTTACATGGTACTTGATGTACCATAACCTCTTGAGTGTACAAAAATTAATTAATAAAAAAAAAATAAATAATAGCACTAAATATACCTTAGAATTGGGTACTTTCACTTCACACCATCGACCATCTATAAGATGTCTAGTTGCTAATACTATCATTTGTGCCTCTTCAATTGGCTCTTCTCCTTCATCCTCGGCAACTTGCAGAAATTCCATAGACATACTTTCTTCCTTTATAGGACGAAATAAATTAATTTAAACAAAACAAAATCATTAATATAAAACAAAAATATAAAAAAAAATAAAATAAAATTAAAACTATAAAAATTTCTAATGAATGAAATTTTTTAAGGAAAATAGCACAGGCACACAAAAAAAATATCAAGGCCCAGAGGGTACATCCCCCTACCCCTGGTTTTTGGGGTCGTTGAAACCGAATATAACCATAAAAAAATGTTAACTAACCATTTTCCCGTAACCACCCCCATACACTCAATTCTGGGAGTTGAAATGTCAATTTTCATACAGAGTCGAGCGTGGTGTATATCCCTATGTTTTCTGGGCCTCTAAGAACGAAGAAGACTACCAAAAATGAATTAGGCCCCCCGTTACCCCCAGCCCTCTTCCCATACAAAAAGTCGAGCGTGGTGTATATCCCTATGTTTTCTGGGCCTCTAAGAACGAAGAAGACTACCAAAAATGAATTAGGCCCCCCGTTACCCCCAGCCCTCTTCCCATACAAAAAGTCGAGCGTGGTGTATATCCCTATGTTTTCTGGGCCTCTAAGAACGAAGAAGACTACCAAAAATTAATTAGGCCCCCTCGTTACCCCCCAGCCCCCTTCTCATACAAAAAGTCGAGCGTGGTGTATATCCCTATGTTTTCTGGGCCTCTAAGAACGAAGAAGACTACCAAAAATTAATTAGGCCCCCTCGTTACCCCCCAGCCCCCTTCTCATACAAAAAGTCGAGCGTGGTGTATATCCCTATGTTTTCTGGGCCTCTAAGAACGAAGAAGACTACCAAAAATTAATTAGGCCCCTCGTTACCCCCAGCCCCCTTCTCATACAAAAAGTCGAGCGTGGTGTATATCCCTATGTTTTCTGGGCCTCTAAGAACGAAGAAGACTACCAAAAATTAATTAGGTCCCCTCGTTACCACCGGCCCCCTTCTCATACAAAAAGTCGAGCGTGGTGTATATCCCTATGTTTTCTGGGCCTCTAAGAACGAAGAAGACTACCAAAAATTAATTAGGTCCCCTCGTTACCACCGGCCCCCTTCTCATACAAAAAGTCGAGCGTGGTGTATATCCCTATGTTTTCTGGGCCTCTAAGAACGAAGAAGACTACCAAAAATTAATTAGGCCCCCTCGTTACCCCCCAGCCCCCTTCTCATACAAAAATTCGAGCGTGGTGTATATCCCTATGTTTTCTGGGACACTAAGAACGAAGAAGACTACCAAAAATTAATTAGGTCCCCTCGTTACCACCGGCCCCCTTCTCATACAAAAAGTCGAGCGTGGTGTATATCCCTATGTTTTCTGGGCCTCTAAGAACGAAGAAGACTACCAAAAATTAATTAGGTCCCCTCGTTACCACCGGCCCCCTTCTCATACAAAAAGTCGAGCGTGGTGTATATCCCTATGTTTTCTGGGCCTCTAAGAACGAAGAAGACTACCAAAAATTAATTAGGTCCCCTCGTTACCACCGGCCCCCTTCTCATACAAAAAGTCGAGCGTGGTGTATATCCCTATGTTTTCTGGGCCTCTAAGAACGAAGAAGACTACCAAAAATTAATTAGGCCCCCTCGTTACCCCCCAGCCCCCTTCTCATACAAAAAGTCGAGCGTGGTGTATATCCCTATGTTTTCTGGGCCTCTAAGAACGAAGAAGACTACCAAAAATTAATTAGGCCCCTCGTTACCCCCAGCCCCCTTCTCATACAAAAAGTCGAGCGTGGTGTATATCCCTATGTTTTCTGGGCCTCTAAGAACGAAGAAGACTACCAAAAATTAATTAGGCCCCCTCGTTACCCCCCAGCCCCCTTCTCATACAAAAAGTCAAGCGTGGTGTATATCCCTATGTTTTCTGGGACACTAAGAACGAAGAAGACTACCAAAAATTAATTAGGTCCCCTCGTTACCACCGGCCCCCTTCTCATACAAAAAGTCGAGGGTGGTGTATATCCCTATGTTTTCTGGGCCTCTAAGAACGAAGAAGACTACCAAAAATTAATTAGGCCCCCTCGTTACCCCCCAGCCCCTTCTCACACAAAAAGTCGAGCGTGGTGTATATCCCTATGTTTTCTGGGACACTAAGAACGAAGAAGACTACCAAAGATGAATTAGACCCCCTCGTTAGCCCCTAGCGTACCATCCTCGTACACCACTTTATGGGGGTTGAAATATAATTTGTCATACAAAATGGAATAGGGTGTGTATTTCTATGTTTTCTAGGCTGCTGTAAAGAAATAAGATCCCAAAAATGAATCCAACACCCTCGTCAACCCTCAGCACCCTTTACCTCCCCATATACCCCTTTATGGAGGTTGACTATGGATCATCTATCGAGAAATCATCTTTCAAATCTCGCTTCTCAGTTTTTTAGAAGCATCTGTTGGATGAAACTCCATTCTTACCCTCATAGGGACGTGTATGTGGGTGGCAAAGGGTGCTGAGAGTTGGCGACATGCACGTGCGCTTCGTGCTTTATTTATTCTGGAATCGACGTCTTCTTCTGCACCGCCATTTTCGGTAATGATACTACCGTGGTAGCAGAATTTATCTACCAGTTCCACGTCACGGTTATTCAGAGATGTGCGTTCAATGGTGTTTGCATTTTATCCGCAATTCTTCGCTTTTAGTCGGATTTAGCCTTAAGCCTACCGAACTACTTTCTGTTACCAAATTTTTTAACATGTTTTTGAGGTCCTGGTGTCTGTGGGCCCAGCAAACAGATATCATTCGCGTAGTCGAGATCCTTAAGGCGGTATAGCAATCGCCATTGAATGCCATCTGTTCTACTATCTAGAGCGCTGACAAGGATGTCATTTATTACTATAAGAAATAGTAATGGTGAAAGTAGGCATCCTTGTCCAATTCTGGCGGGGGATGCCATTTTTACCAGCTGCTTTACCATTGGCCATTGGTGATTCCTATTGACTGTGCATTGTTGCTGTTTTCCTGAGATTCCTGTACCAAGGGCGGCGAAGAAGTAATCTCTCCATCTTTGGAGTTGCTCCTCGTAGCTGCACAGCAGCCTTCCATACGTACTCTTTACGGCATGCTTTCCCGAGAACTGTTTAGTCATTTGGTAGAGCACCTTCCTGTTGCCTGTATTTGCCCCACAGCTCTTCAATATTATTTTCATCAGAAACGCTTTGCTGGTTTAAAGTTTGTTATAGATTCCCAGCAAATTCTCGCCTTTTAATGCTCTCCCACAGTAGGTCTACATTAAACCGTCTACGGTTTATGGCATCGCGTTCGAAGTTTCTGATTGCGACGGTTTTTAGGCGGATAGTTGCTACTACCAAATGGTGGTCACTTCCAGTGTCTGCTCACCTAAAGCTCCTGACATTCTCAAGAATAGTTGGGATTAGGACTTGCTAACAGAGCTGCTAGGTGTTCTCTTCTCGGGTTTTAATAGAGAAGTGACAAATCGGATGCCACTACCTTCCGAGGCCTTTGTTAGCCTTTCGCCCCGAGGTCTTTGTTAGCCCGATCACCTAAAAATATACATTTATCTAAATTAATACGAATTTCTGCTTAAAAAAATTCATAAAAAAAATCGTGTTCAAATTTTCTTATTGTTTTAAATAAACAAAAAAAATATCGCCGATGGTTGGACTTGAACCTACATATCAAAAAATGCCGCCATCCTTATAAAATTAATTCATTCTCATACAGCGATCGAATTGTTTAATTAAATCTATTAATTTCTATTTATTAAAAATAATCTTTATTTTACATATCGAAAACCCCAAAACAAAGTAATAATGGGAATTTTTATAATAAATAAACTATTTTCTATTATAGAAAGTCGACTTGTGTTAAATTCCACAAATTTTAAATTTCTGCCATCTATAAGTAAGATTTTCAAACATTTCGTTAACTTCTTATATTTCTCACTTGACAACTTGAACGGAGTTTTGATTTTAGTTAAAAAAATTTTCAATGTCGGCGTTTTGATAAAATTAAAATAATAATTTCGGTATTAAAACTAACTTTTATGGTGTTATTTTAGTGAAAGTATTTACATTAGTGCATTTTAGAATATATTTATAGTATAAAACCTGTTGGGATATGGAATTTAAGGTGAAAATTTTTATTTAAAAAAGTGACAAGTGAAAAATATTTCATCTCCTTTCAAAGCTTTTTCGTGTTCGTTTAATTGCATTTCCCCACATATTAAAGCTTTATTGTGATCGTGCTTGCAAATAATTCACTCAGGATATGATTCACAAGAAGACTTTCTGGAACTGTGCGTGGTATATAAACGAATTTCAACCATAACCTTTTGGGGCATTTCCCGGTCCGCCGGTAGGATGGGAAAAACTGGTGCGGCGCCCCCAGTGTGTGCGAAGGCCCCGTTTCTTTGGGGCTCTTCGTCCACACTGCCACCAGCATTTTTTTACTAAAATTTCCCTATATTAAATTAATAATATTTATTTTTTATCATATATATTATATAATAAAAAAAATCGCCATATTTGCATAATTTTGATTTAAATATATTCGGAGGGGAAATTGAACACGATTATCGATAATGCAGTGCGAGGGAGGAGGTCAATCATATGTATCTCTACTCCATTCCACCCGCAAGTTGGAGTGAGATGGGGTGAACATCTACTAAAATTTACAATTTTAACGGTTCCCGCTGTCATTAATATGAACGTGTCGCGCAGTTTATGTTGCATTTAGCAGTTTTAAATTGATTTTCCCCAAAAAAAACGCGTTTAAATTATCCTCCAAAGTGCAATTAAATAAATTAATTTGATTTTATTATTAACAAATCCATGGGTGTTCAATATTTTATCATAGAATTTCCCTTTTTTACTAGATCGTGATCGTGGTGGTGATGGTCGTCGCCATTGTTTTCTTTTTCAAACAATTCAATTTTGTAGTTTTTAATTATTAATTTTTCACGGTATATTTACACTAATTAAATTTTTTAAATATAGTTTTCAAAGTGAAATTAAATTTTAATTTTATTTAATCAAAAAAAAAATCGGTGTTTTTTATATAATTTTTTGTTTTTTGATTTTTCCATCATATTTTTTAGGAAAGTTCTTTCATAGCTGCCATTTACAAGAGTGTGTTTTAAGCAAATTTTTTAGTTTTAAATTAATTTTTTCCCATTAAAAACACGATTAAATTATTTCAACGTTTTCTCATAGAATTTTCCTTTTTGTTTTACTAACACTAGGTGCAGCAGGGATCGTGTGGTCGTCGGTGGAGATTCCTAGTATTCCTTAGAAATGACGCCGCCAACATGGCATGGGAACCAGAATTTATATTAGTGAATTTTTAATTAATAATAGTGGTTTTCCCGTCTTTGTGGCATATAATTCAATTTTTCAAAGTGATAATTGCGGTCTTAGCCTTTTTATTTTAAAGGGTCTTTCTGGTTACGATTTTCAAAAAAAAAATAATTTTTTTTTCATAGAAAGAATAGAGATATTGTTTTGAAAATTTGTAGGTATGTTTATCGGCGTTCAAGTATTATAAAAAAAAATTTTTAAATTTTAAAAAATTTTATCTTAACATGACTTTTATGAGCATTTTTATTATGTTTCATTTTATTACCTTTTGTATTAGCATTCGACCCCTAGACTGGATCCGCTGAGTCTACTTATCTGCGCACTCTTTGATACTATGAGGTTTAACCATGCTATGCAAGTTGTCCATATAGTATATAGTTTTTCCAAGTCGTGGTCGTCTTGATCGCCAGTCAGGTCCTCCTGGCTCCTTTTTTTGCCCTCCTCCTTTCTCAACCGGGCTTGGGACAGGCTATGGCGGAGTTACTATTAGACATTTGTCACCATGACATAACTAACAACAGATAGTACATACAGAGTGACTCCTCAGCTGACCTTTTTACCACATAAAAAAAAGACATGAGCTTATTGAAAATCATATGAGAGCATCTCTAGAGTTACAGAACACATGGCGTCCAATTTATGTCTTTGAAAACATGTTTTTTGCTACTCTCAAAAGGAGATTTAAGTGCGCCAAAGGGCCTTCTATAAACGTGCGTATAAACAGTTCAAATTACACTTCAATATAATATAATCAGTGAAACAAATAAGGTAGGGGGGGCGTAGGAGGGGGATTAATATATAAAATAAAAATAGCAGCTTCGATCCTTGAACTTCATGAAAATGAAAAACGGAAAAAAATAAAGTAAAATGAAAAATAAATAAATAAAAGGTCCGAAAGATCCCTCCCGCCCGGCCATCCCCGCCGGATTACAGACCACCTTTAGCAGATAAAAATACAAAAATATCTACGCATACACGCTGCTGCTGCATCCCTACGCAGCTCCCAAAAAATTTCGTGGCCGACGGGGGTAAGGGCGGTATCCCCTTCGGAAAGTGAATAAATAAATACTTAACGCCAAAAAATAAGGCAAAGGTTTTATCACTGAACATTTTTTTTTTTACTTTCTAATTTT
Source organism: Thereva nobilitata (assembly GCA_963855945.1). Lineage (NCBI taxonomy): Eukaryota > Metazoa > Arthropoda > Insecta > Diptera > Therevidae > Thereva > Thereva nobilitata. Next base: position 14,610,953 of record OY979699.1, on the reverse strand, counting down.
CCTGTGTGGACTTTGAATGTGGAGAGATGATATCCTTGCGAGGCGGCGGCGGCGGAGAGTCACGCGGTAAAGGATGAAATTTGAGAGAGAGACAAAGAGAGAGGGAGAGTATACGAGATACAAACAAAATGCTATAAATTTACTTAAAAATACTTCAACCCCTTTTTTTCCACTTGTTTTGTATTTTTTGGTGTTGTTGCTGGATATTCATGCTTTTATTGTATGTGTTTGCATGTAGATTAAAAACGTTAGATAAAGGAGGGCGATAATAGAATTCATCCCTTCTGCATTGATTTTTTTCTGGCGAGATTTTTTTGTTTCTTTCGAAAGGGGGTGTGTTTGTGTATAAATGTTTCCTTCGCGGATCGGATGTCATCACTTCTGTAATTGATGTCCCTTTTCCCTTTTTTTATTTTTGTAAATATATATGAAAAAAAAAAATGCTTGTCCTTATTTGCAGCCTATAACAAAAAAAGGGAGGAAAAATGTGAACATATGGAAAATTTAGTAGAAAACATTTTTTTTTGTTAGGTGGGTGAAGACAATATTTTTTTTTCTGTTGGTTGGTGTTAATGTTCTCTAGAAGGCATGATAGTAATCGAAATTACTTATCCCCATATAATGCACAGGATCTGTAACATCCCCCAACTTTCACACGAGGATAAAATAGTGTAGGACCAGTTTTAATTTTTTACCTATTTATTACTATCGTTTTATTACTCTTTTATTACCTGTTTATTACCTTTCTTACAAAAATTTTAATGCACAAGATCTCTAACATCCGCCAACTTTCGGACGAGGATAAACTAGTGTAGGACCAATTTTACTTTTTTACCTATTTATTACGATCGTTTAATTACTCTTTTTATTACCTTTCTTACAAAATTTAATATTCGAAAAATAATACAAAAACTGAAGAAAAACGCCGCAAAAATACTAAAAATTATTAAAACTGTTTTAGATTCGTTATTTGAAGTGTGCGCCCTCTGAAAAGGGATCGTTCATTTGTTTTTACACGTTGGAAAAAAATTAAGCTTAGAAATCCCGTTTTATGTGTACTAACAAATCTCTGAAACTACCACTTGCTCATCTTTTTTTTTTACTTTACCAACTTTACCTTTTACTTTCTGTGTATGTGGGGGGGCTTATCATCTATTATCGCATCAAATGTTTCCTGAATTTCTGTATAACAATAGAACAGTATCCCAAAATCCGTTCAGGAAGACATTAAGTCGATTGGTTAGAGATGTGTGTGGGGATTTAGAGTGGGTGGCAAGGGCAAGACATACAAAATATAACAAAAAAAAAATATAAACGAAAAATGCAAAATGAAAACAATAGAGAACAGAACACAAGAAGGAATCCGCTTTTAGACTGACATTCACTAGACGCCTACGCGCCTTTAAGCTTGGTTGATTGTTTTAAATTCATTTTTTGTATTTAAATAAAAAAAGAGAAGAAGAAAAAATAAAGAAAAAAATCATAAAGGACGAAAAAGAACGTGATATGAAAAATAGCGGGAGTGGTTAGGGTTGAAGATGCGAGGGTTGGGTATGGTGTTGAAAGAATTTAAAATGCCATACTCGAGAAAATGTATTACAACATTTTTCTAGTTAAAGGAATTTTGTTTATATGTATACTACAGCCAAAATAAGGTGCAGCTTCCTGGTTTCTCTGGACAAAGGTGGTTTTTGGGTTAACTGTTTATATAATACCAGTCTCAGTCCTGGGGATAGGGCCCAGATAAAGAGTTCAAATGGATTTCCTGGGGTTTCCTAATTACAGATTTGGGAATCAGGACACTCTCCCTTCTAAAGTGGAAGCTATCAACGCATTTAACAAACAAGAGTACGATTGCAGCGTAGCCATCTTATCGTGTAAAATGTAACAAATAATAACCAATACAAATAATTAAAGAAATAAATCACAACCCAAGAAAATCAAATATAGCAAATATCTATGCGTTTACATGACTCCTATATGTGTTTACATGACTCCTTTATGTATTTATATGAGTTCCATATGTGCTTACATGACTCATATATGTGTTTACATTACACATATGTATTTACATGAGTCCTTTATGTGCTTAAATGATTCCTATATTTGTTTACATGACTCCTATAGGTGTTTACATGACTCATATATGTGTTTACATGACTCTTATATGTGTTTACATGACTCCTTTATGTGTTTACATGACTCTTATATGTGCTTACATGACTCCTATGTGTTTACCTGACACATAATATGTGTTTACATGGCTCCTTTATCTGTTTACATGACTTCTATATGTGCTTACACTCTCCAATGTGTTTACATGACTCATATATGTGTTTACATTACCCCTATATATGTTTACATGACTCCTATATGTATTAACATGACTCCTATATGTGTTTACATGACTCGATCGCCACCTGGCCGGTTCTTTCCCTCACCTGCACTGCCTCTCCTAGCGTTAATTTGGCCTTCTGCTGGAGGTACACTGTTTTTCACTTTGTCTAGCCGTAAACGCCGAAGGCTGTTACATCCCTCTGAGTTTTTATTTTTTGATTGCACGGTTGGTTGTGTTTTTTTGTTTGTGGGTATAGGAAGTATGTAGGTATGTGGATATACGGCAGGGACGATATTAAAAAGATTATGTTAGAGCAAGATTGTTGGAGGACGACTTTCTTCTACGCATACTTGGAGATCGTGTAATCTTTCGCTCTTTGGCTTGCGCTGTAAAATTATTTGAAAGGGTGCGCTCTAAGTATCTCGTTAAATTGGTATTCGGTCAGAGAATTTTGTTTAATAAGCTTTTGTTCCACTTTAGTTTTAAACTCATTAAACATAGAAAATTGTAGGAAAATAGCAATATTTTTTAATCGGATTACTATAGTGGAAAACTAAAATAATAATATTAAATAGTGTTATAGAGATGGAGGAAATACCCAACGGTGGCTAGTTGCGTCTATGAGATAAATACAAAAGTAGATACCTATAATTGCAGGATTATATTAACTGCCTTAAGGAGCTCATTAACTCATCAGATACCTAATTAGTAAATTGCCAGGTAATCTCCTTGAAAAAGTTGGACCACACCTAGATGAGAGAAAATACCATAAAAGATATATATTGACTCTATACCGTCGTCTATACTGTGTTCAGAGGGACACCAGCCCTCTATACTCCACGAGAGAAACATCTTTCACAGTCTTTCAATTTCACCTCTATCTGGTATCACCAACCCCCGGATTCATCCCCACCAAACACCATCTGAACTTTACTTTACCTAAATATTTCCGTAGATGTTCGGGATCGTAGAGTGCATGGTGTGGATTGGCTGATGAGAGAAGGGGGGGGGGGTGTTGGTGATGGTGTATGATGGCATTCTTCTCGTTTTACTGCCAGCAATTACTACCCATCATATAGCACACCGGCGGAGAGGGGCGGCGGTGGGGGGAGTGGGCTTAAGACTACAAGAAGTCATGCTATAACCAACCAACCAACCACACTATGACCAAATCTTTAGTGCTAGATGATGATGGTGGCTAGGCTAATCCAACACGGAAGCTCCAAAAGGAACAGAATATTGAAAGTTATAACATATTCAGTTTCCGGCTTCTGCTGTGGAAGATTAATGGGGAATTGTGAAGGTTTTTCATTATTCGACATCTACTGATTATTGATGCTGATCTGGTGGTTATATGGATATGCCTTGGGGGGAGGAGGAGGGATGGGTGGGGGACTTTGGGTACTAACCAAAATCGTGGTGTATAATGGGGGGGGGGATATGAGAAATAAAGAGAAACGAAACAAGAATGAATTCCTTATAACAAGTGAATTTCTTTTGCTCATTCTGCTATTCCTTTACCACACACACACACATTCAGCACAGACCACACAACCTGCGGCCTACAATATAAAAAAAAAATATATATATATGGGTCCACTTTCACACTTTCAATTGAGGAAAAGCCTACCAAGCACACATGAGTTATCCAACTTTCCTTGACGAAGGCAAAAAAGGACTCTTGTTAGATATTTCACGTTAGATATTTCACTTTCTATCTTGATTTGGTTCCTTACTAAAAACGAAGGAAGTGGTCAGACACCTCGAGGATAACTGTGCGCCCCCCCCCCACCCCCCGCTACTGGCAAGGACATCCCTATGTCGCTTTTATTTCTCCTTCTTAGTAGCAATGGTTTCCTGGTGGTCGGACAAGGGTGGATCTGTCGTTGGGGGAAGGGGGGTTTTACTATAATTTTTTTTTGTTGCTGTGCCTTTCTACCCTAATCGTGCATATATATATATATCTGTTGAGCACCTTTTGCGAATGTTAGTGAGGAGCATGCAGCTTGTACGTCTCATGAATAATGATTAAAAGTGGAATAGTGAAGCTACACTACCCCAAACCCATACTACACGAGCAAAATGGGGTGAGATTATTTTTGGTGCGGCTCCGTTACCGGTGGACAAAGAAAGCACGCCTGGAGAGAATTTTTTTTTTGGTTTTTGAAAGCCCACCACTAACCACACCACCACCACGGCCCAGGCCACAAAACATTGACCGCAATGATCTAAAACAATTTTTTTTTTGGTTTTGTTCTTCATCTGGGGTATGGTATGCTTTCTGTATATGGTATCTATATACATATCGTCTATTGTGTCCTTCAAGGATATGTGGTGTGTATGTATGTTTGTATGGTCTTTTCCGCATTGAAGTGACGGAAATTTATTGTTCGGTGCCAGGAAAAGTCCTTGAGATTTTAGTCCAGTATCTTATGGTGCGATTTGACAGGGGTGCAACTTACCCTCTTTTATCGCCAACGAACACATATTTTATGCCTCCTTACTGAGTCGTTACGACAATATACATATAACATATCTATGGGAGGAGGGGGGATGCTATTATATACATATATATATATGGAATTCATGTAACATTTGAACGATATTAAAATAAAAATAAAAAAAAACAGTAAAGGAACGTGTATAGCAGCAATTGAAGGGGTGAATAGGGGGCGGGGGAGCTGAATATGAATTCTGTTTAGGTTGCAATAAAAAATATACAAAATGATGAAGAAAATCTGTGACGAAGAAAAAAAAATTTTTATTTATTATTATTGTGTGTGTGTAATGGGGGCAAAATTTTAGGTTAAGGTAAAACACGTATAGCATAAAATTGGTGTCAGGAATATTTCCCCGAACGTGATTTTAGTGAAATCATTCAGGGATGCATGGAGAACAGATTTAGCCAGCTGGGAAGCGACAATTCAACACACACACAAACAAAACTGAGTCGAATTCTTGTATTCATTGGGTAAATTCTTGTATTCACTGGTAATTATCCAACGTTTAATCCCCTCAAAAGTAAAATAGAGATAATACCGTCACTCCAACGTGAAATTTCACAATTTTAGTTTCGTTTTATTACCATTTTTATTACCTTTTTATTACCTACCCTCACTCCAACGTGAAATTTCACAATTTTAGTTTCGTTTTATTACCCTTTTTATTACCTACCCTCACTCCAACGTGAAATTTCACAATTTTAGTTTCGTTTTATTACCCCTTTTATTACCTTTTTATTACCTACCCTCACTCCAACGTGAAATTTCACAATTTTAGTTTCGTTTTATTACCCCTTTTATTACCTTTATATTACCTTTGCCTATGTTCGTACCATTATGAATAAAATTCTTTTGGCTATTCTAATATGGTGTTAATATTAGACCCAAAATTCAATTTACAGTCGCAACATCGTGGAAAGAGTCTGCATAGCGTTCTATCCCTGTACAAAAAAAAATCTTCGACAAAAGATGCCGGTCTCAAGCCAAAGATTATCCTATATGGATGGTCACAGCCATGGTACGTCCAATTGTCTAGTATATGATTCGCTGGTGCGGGGAGGCAAGAGACGCAGTTCTTGCTTTGTGCGGTAGTGATACCGCAGCCCTACATGACCAGTCCCAGATATCCCACCAACCTAAGGCCCCATTTAAAATGATAGCGCCCTAAAGTCAAAGGGTCTTATTAGATTTTTACCCCGTCTAAGACCACCCAGTATGATAAGTTCAGTACTTTATAACCTAGTCTTCTATCAGTGACTGCGATTTGGGTGGGTGTTGGAGCGATTGAGGGTGGGAAACAAATCTGATCAAGGTAGGTGGGTTTGCATCCCCTAAAATTACATTTTTGTTTTAATAACAAAAAATCCTGTTTGTCTTAAAAATATCTATGTATCACCAAGTCCACACTGAATGTCTCTTATACAATATTAAATAATATACACACGTCCATCCATAGACTATTATGATGTTTTAGTGATGATTTTATAGAAATGGGGGGACTTACACACTGTGTGAACACTGAAATATAACCAGGGTGATGGTTACTGTCAATTAGTGTTAAATTAGCATGGATATACCCTTTGAGATCTGTGTTACAACAACTCTCTGTTTATCTAAAGGCCTATTCATAACTGTGGGATAATTTTCATGCCCAGTAGTAGGTCTAGATATAGGATGTATATAGAAATGAAGTTTCAAACACTATATATATGTGTGTTATACAGTAATAATATTATACAAAAACACAGGAATCCCTAGGGCGGTCTTTTGTCTGTTAAAATGTTCCAAGTCGAAATCCTAAAACACCGGTAGTATCTAGACGTGTTCTGTTTAACCAAAATCGGATCTCTGTTCATTTTTCTTCCATGTCAGGTCCGATTAGGCTTCATGCATATTCTTTAACCCCTCGAAAAAAGCAAAATTATAAAAGATATCTCTTTACCCCCCTCTAAACAAACTATGGCATTGTATTATCTATAAATGTAGATATACACCCTCACCACCGTTCACTATGTATATATATACCAGGTTAACACAAAGGGGGGAGGGATATAATTGCACGTGCATAAACAGCAGGTAAAAGCAATTAAAATTCAAAGTAGACAATGAGGTTGTTTTCTTGATTTTCTTAAATACTGTAGAATATTTTGTTTTTCTATTCGTATCTTGCAAATCCTTTTGCTTATTGCTTCGAATCCTATTATAGGGTGTGCTCTTTTTCTCTGCAGCTGATTTTTAACTACTATAGTGGCCAAAAACATGGCTATTACATTTTTTTTTGTTATGTGCAATGTTAAAAGCAAGCTCTAATTTGACAGATTCATTCTGCGACTTCCATCCATTTTTATGACTTCTATATGTGGTCACATTACTCCTATATGTGTTTACACGACTCATGTACATGTTTACATGTTTCCTATATGGGTTTACATGTTTCCTATATGTGTTTACATGACTCCTATACGTGTTTACATGACTCCTTTGGGTTTACATGATTCCTATATATGTTTACATTACTCCTATACGTGTTTACATGACTCCTTTGGGTTTACATGACTCCTATATATGTTTACAAGACTCATATATGTGCTTACATGACTCCTACTTATGTTTACATGACTCCTATATATGTTTACATGACTCCTATATGTGTTTACATGATTCCTAAATATGTTTACATGACTCCTATATATGTTTACATGACTCCTATATGTTTACATGACTCCTATATATGTTTACATGACTCCTATATGTGTTTACATGACTCCTGTATATGTTTACATGACTCCTATATGTGTTTACATGACTCCTTTATGTGTTTACATGACTTATATATATGTGTCTACATGACTCCTTTGTTTTTACATGACTCCTATATATGTTTACATGATCCCTATGTGTTTAAATGACTGTTATACAGTGTTTACATGGCTCCTAAAACGAGAAATTATTAATTTTTTGGTAGTTTTGGTGGCATTCGATATATAAGTATTGCTTCTCACTTCTTTGGCTTTGATAGTCTCCTGGCTGGAAGCTAACATTTCATCCTTCGAGGATGACATAATGTTTTTGTTGTCTCTATTAACGCATTCAAGAAGCCAGCTACCGTGTGTGTGCGATCAACTTTTACAGAAGATTTATGCCCTCCCAAAGCAGCAGAAATCCCCATTCACGGCTTATTTGTTCTGGAAACAAAAAAAAATGACAAGACACACCAATTACAAAATGTACCACAAATCTTACCACTTTCGACCAAACGGACTGCAATATTCAATTTTTTTTTGTTTCCGTAATTTTGATGAACCAAAAAATTTCTTCTTCTTTTTTCTTTTCATTTTTTTTTTGTCATGAAATAATATCCACGCAGAAAAAAAACAGGTGTTAATCAGCAGATAATCGGCCCAATCTCATATTAAAGCCATGACACAAGCAAAACAGATTCACACCGGTAATTTTTGTTGTTATACCTGGTCTGTTGCCGCCGGGCTTACACACACACACCTTACGTTTCCTCCTTTCTCGGATTTTGTATATCACCTTTTCAGTTCTTATCAATCATCTTTAATAGACGGTTGTCATTCTCGTGTCTGTGAAGTCTTTTTCTGGCTTTGGTTATAGTTACACGTATCTCTCTTTCCACATCCATGTAAGAAGGTGGTATCTCCACTAAACATTTCTCAAGACTCTCCCAAGGAGAAAGGTCTCAACCGTGATCACCCCTTTCCATAGCTTCATCGACCTACCCTACCAAAAAAAAAATAATAATAATAATAATAAGGGAACATAACACAGCTCTTGAAAGGGACAAAACTGTTCTGTAATGGGATTTTCGACTGTAGGGCAAAGACTTCTCATACACTTGAGCGCAGAGATGGAGAAAAGACGAGAAGAGTTGAAACCGTAAATCATCGCCTTGGGGTGAATATAAAAAGAAACGGGGAAAAAGGGTAAAAAACATTTTACTTCTACGACTTTTTTTTCGTTCTTTTCTTCTTGCCACTAGCCTCCCCCTCAGCGCAGCACTCTTTTCTCTTTCTCTCGTAGTTTTCGATCGATGACCAAAGGCGAAATGATGTCGTCAATCAGAACTTTTTGGACCTAGTGTGTGATTGCTGTCCACTTTTAGACTTTTCGGCTCTTTGATATCTCATCTATTTTGTTCGCCCCTTTTTTTGTGCGTCGTAGATGGACATCGATAATGGCCGCACTTAAAATAGTTTCCTCTATGTATAACTGGGCATCAATTTCAGTTTTGTTTTAATAATAGCTTCTAGGAAGTTTCCTATTGGTCCAGTAAATAATTTTTTTTTGCTGTACGAAGTTTTCTCTTTTAAAAAGTCTTTGACGAAACAGAAAAAAAATTTCCAAATGCATATATCATCCGACACCGATATCATTCCGACTGTTGTGATATCATTCATTGCCTAAACTTTTATGGAACATGTTAAATTGTATTAAAAAAAATGCATTAATTGTAGGATTGGTAAACTCGATCAAGTGTGCTTCAATTTGTCTGATAAAACGGCGGAAATTCCAACCGATGAAAGATTGATTTTTGTAGCAGAATAGCCCCAAGGCTTGTAGAAAAACGTTGCGAATTCTGTGAATTCTTTATTATAAAAAAATTCCAGTCAGGTTTTGATGGTGGAAAAAGTTTTGGGCATCGAGTAGTTCTAGGAATTCATCCACAGTAAGGTATCACAGAGGAGAGGAGGTCCAACTACTACTTTCGGAACTTGTTCTGGTATCATCCAGAGGCTTACTCACTCTGGTAACATTGAGTCTATCAAATACAAAAAAATGCTGCCTACATCTTGACTTTTAACAGCCGTTGCTACTACAATGTCATATAATATGTTGTCAAAATCTCCTACGAGAAAAACTTACAGCGTAATTCCTTCTTCTATCTTTCTTCGAAGGTCCTTCTTTGCGATCTATCTCCTATCATTAAAAAACCCTCGAAATCAAGGCTACTGTCAAATGATGTGTTGTCAAAATCTCCTACGAGAAAAACTTTCAACGTGATTCCTTCTTCTATCTTTCTTCGAAGGTCCTTCTTTGCGACCTTTTTGATCTATTTGTGCCTGTCTCCTATCATTAAAAAACCCTCGAAATCAAGGCTACTGTCAAATGATGTGTTGTCAAAATCTCCTACGAGAAAAACTTTCAACGTGATTCCTTCTTCTATCTTTCTTCGAAGGTCCTTCTTTGCGACCTTTTTGATCTATTTGTGCCTGTCTCCTATCATTAAAAAACCCTCGAAATCAAGGCTACTGTCAAATGATGTGTTGTCAAAATCTCCTACGAGAAAAACTTACAGCGTGATTTCTTCTTCTATCTTTCTTCGAAGGTCCTTCTTTTTGATCTATTTGTGCCTGTCTCCTATCATTAAAAAACCCTCGAAATCAAGGCTACTGTCAAATGATGTGTTGTCAAAATCTCCTACGAGAAAACTTACAGCGTGATTCCTTCTTCTATATTCCTTCGAAGGTCCCTCTTTGCGACCTATTTGTTCTTTTATGCCAGTCCCCCGTCATTAAAAACACCTTCGAGATCAAGGATCCGTGGAACATAGAAGCGGCAATGGAGGGACTCAATCTCCTCCTCGCTGTAACCTCACAACCCCACAGCAAGTGCTGCTCTGTTTCACACAGCTACAATTAACTATCAGGCCAACAACTATCATTTTTCTCTCTTCTATCTTTCCGATTACAGCTTGTTGTCCGATATTATACCAAATAAAAGAACCTGCGATAGTACAAATGGGGCTACTATAGTACTTCCTTCATATAAAAAAAAACAATCATTCTCATTAATCACGATTTATTACCAATAGCAACAAGTCATTCTATATTATAGCATCCAATCTATAAATGACTTAGTCTCTCTGTGGGCCGGTTACATTCTTCTTCGTAGCTTGTTTCCCTGTGGGCAGCTATTTTTCTTGCATACATTTAGGGGCAACTCAATAAAAAATACAATTCTGTGCATACTTTTAGGGGAAACTCTATTTATTTATATTTTCTAAACGTTGGGAAAGTTTTGTGGGAGAATATTGTTTGGTTTTAAGCTCTACCCTATCAGAACAAAAGACATTTTCCTCCTAGTATCTCATATAAATAACTGATGTTCCTTCGAGAAGGGATTAAAAAAAAAATCTGATAAACATTTATTTCATTTTGTCTAAAGGAATTTTAGCTTAAAAAAAATCCTCATAAAATTCCAATTATCATTGAAACGGTAAATTTTCAAATGAATTTTTACAATAAATCTTCCACAAATAAATTTAATGATCTCTAAATTATTATTAAAAATGCGAAATAGAGAGAGAGAGACATGTGCCCATAGAAAACGTACGTCATGTTCACATCAAAAAGAGTAATTAACAAAACAAATTGGGAAAATCTCTTCACGAAAAACAAAACAAAACACAATTGCCAGAATTTTCAGTTCAGTCCACGCGAAATTGTTAAGCGATATTTAAAAAGTGTGTGTAATAATATAGAGTATCGCCCCGCGTGGGTGCATGAACAAAAAAAATAACACGACAATTTGTGAAGATTACAAAAACTGACATCATCAATTCAAAGCCGTCTGGATTTTTCCCAATTGGTTGTCTTTCGGTCTTTCAATGATACCCCCCCCCCCCCTCCCGCTTCTCTTCCAACCACAATGGAATCAACTTATAAAAATATCGCTGAAAATAAAAGTTGTTTGATGTTTCGCCGTGATTTATTTCAATTTGTAACCATAAAAAATAATAAAAAAAAAAATAGACAAAGAGCCTTAAGGTTAGAACTTGCAAGACTGGGGGTGAGTGATATTATTTCCATGACTCCTCTATAAGGGTTTACATGACTCCTAATATGGGCGCTTTCGGAAATGTATCACTGTCGCAGATCTGCAATATTCAGGAATTAATTATCTGCAGCTGAATAATGAAGATTTGCGTCCGTGATGCATTTCCGAAAGCAATCTATGTGTTTACATGACTCCTAGATGTATTTACATGACTCCTGTGTTTCTATAACTGCTATATGTGGTTACATGGCCCCTATATGTATTTACATGACTCCTAATATGTGTTTACATGACTCCTATTTGTGTTTCAAACTCCTTTATTTGTTTACATAACTTTCATGTGTTTACATGACTCCTAGATATGTTTACATGATTCCTATCTGTGTTTATATGATTCCGATATGTGTTTACATGACTCCTATAAGTATTTACATTACTTCTGATTGTGTTTACATGACTCGTAAATGTGTTTATATGTCTCCTATTTGTGTTTATAGTGCCTATATATGTTTACATGACCCCTATATATGTTTACACGACTCCTATATATGTTTACATGACTCCTATTTATGTTTACATGACTCCTATATATGTTTACATGACTCCTACATATGTTTACATGACTCCTATATATGTTTACATGACCCCTATATATGTTTACATGACCCCTATATATGTTTACATGACTCCTATATAAGTTTACATGACTCCTATATATGTTTACATGACCCCTATATATGTTTACATGACTCCTATATTTGTTTACATGACTTATATATGTTTACATGACTCCTATTTATGTTTACATGACCCCTATATATGTTTACATGACTCCTATATATGTTTACCTGACTCCTATATATGTTTACATGACTCCTATATATGTTTATCTGACTCCTATGACGGTAAATTACTATAACTGATACTTTTAGTGTCATATAGGAGTGCTGCAGCTTGTCTTGCTGCTCCCTTTGACGCTCACATCCATTTTCAATGGGTTTTAAAATTCGGAGAGGGGATTAGGATGCTGAATTATCTTAGAGGCTAGGGTAGCAAGTTTTTTCAGTTAATTGTGTCCTTCCACCGTCCTAGAATGATCCTTGGAATGGGACTGTCACCTTCTTTATTATATTTATCAACTTATAGGGAAGATGAATGGATTAATCGAAAAATTTAAGAGTTTTAAATGGGAACATAATTAAAATAAGCAATATTGTCATCTTCTCTTTAAAGATTAATTAAAAAAAACAAAAATCTATCAAAAAAATTATTAAGAAATAAAATTGGAATCGCTGTTCATATTATAATCATCAATAAATTTGGAGAGTGGTGTGCGATGGGGGAAATGATGGTAATTATTCAATAGAGATCCTAACATTCACCCTCCGTCAAGTAAGACTGATCTTAATTTCCCTCCTCTGCTGACAAATTTCATTTGAAATACTTCTCTCCATTCGGCACAAAATCAGAATTTCCCCTGTGAAGGAGAGAGAGAGAGAGAGTTTTTTTTGTTTGTTGTTGTTTTAATGAAAAAATATTATAATTACATTTCCTTCTTTCCCGACCCTTCTTATCCTAATTTTGAACATGCTTCCGTTTACAAAACCTTTTCTATAAATATTTTTTTTTCTTGTCTGTTTTTGTTTTTCGTTATTCCTAATACTCATCATCCTCATCCCTTTTGGATCAAAACAACAAACATAATCACAAATGCTAAAGCACCCTTCATTGGTTGACCTAATTACTAAGATTCTAGCACGGATTAAATCAAAATCAAAAACACAAAAAAAAGACAGAAGAAGGAAATTTCGATCCTCTTATAGGTCAGGGAAGGCCGCCTCGCTTGGCAATACTATACAACAAAAAGGAGCAGGCTCCATTTTCAGCCCCCCCCCCCGCGTCAGCTTCATAACCCTCCGGGGCGGCTATATAGTCCCGCCTTGGACGTGCCTATGGCCTAGACTTTTGTACTAAAACAGCCCCAACCAACCACCCCGTTACACACCATTCCACCCATCCTTCATTCGCCCATCATCTTCGAAAATGTGCCCTAACCCGGTCGCCATTTCCTCGTGATTTAGTTTGTCGAAGCAAAATGAAGTTCTGATTGTCGTGAAAGATTTCCTTGAATCAACAAATTCCTTTCACCCGCAGGAATTAATCCGGGGATGAAGCTTCATTCGAGTGTGGAGCTGATTGCTTGTATTTATTCTTTTTTTTTGTATTTTGTCCCTTTTGTATTAGCCTTAAGGAGAATTTAACGAACCGCAATTAATAAAGGTAACAGGAAAATTCCTTCGAAAATTGACTGCCTCCTACCCTCTATTCACATTTAGATAATTGAGGAACGTATTTTTCGTGTAGAGTTCACAACTTTTACCAGATGTCTGTGGGGTATTGTGGGATGTATATTGCCGCCATATATATACATATAAACAGGGACTATTTATATAAATATATATATATATACTTACATACATAGGGTGATAGGACCAGGGGATGAAGGATGTAGGTCACGGGCAAGAAGATGACGAAGGTCTCAAATTTCATTATCCTTTTTGATTCTAGTCTTGTACTTCTAGATGATATACGACTATACATGTGTTTTGGCCAATTGGCTGCTGATAGATATAGTGGGTATAAGGGACTCAATGAAAGTTCCGAGGATAATAGTATATATATATATATGGGATGGGGGATGGGAGAAGATGCAAGAACTTTCTCAGAAATAGTTCGATCTTATCATGTAACATATAATAAACAACAACCAATAACCAATACAATTAAGAAAATAAATCCTAGCACAAGAAAATCAAATATTGCAACTATCTATGTGCTTACATGACTTCTATATATGTTTACATGGCTCCTATATGTGTTTACATGACTCCTACATGTGTTTACATCACTCCTACATGTGTTTACATGACTCCTATATGTGTTTACATGACTCCTACATGTGTTTACATGACTCCTATATGTGTTTACATGACTCCTACATGTGTTTACATGACTCCTACATAAGTTTTTATATTTATGTTTCATTGAAACTTTTGTTTAGTGATTTTTCCAAGTCTGCCATGAACTCCCGGATGGCCTCGGTGCTGATGTTGTTAAAAGCATCTTCTATATCTAGGAAGGTTACCAGAGTAAACTGTTTGTATTCTAGGGAGTATTCCATGGTGAGCGTTACTTCATCATGTAAACACAAAGAGCAATTGGCCTTTTAGGGGTATTTTTATTCTGTTTCGTTTTATTACCTCTTTTATTACCTTTATATTACATTTACCTACTTTTCAATTGGTTTACTACAAACATCATTATCTTAACATGCCTTTTAGATGTATGATTATTCTGTTTCGTTTTATTCCTATTTTTATTTTTATTACCCTTATATTACCTTTGCCTATACGTCATAATCATATTAAATTTTCATAATGCTGTGTATTTTTCATATCTCGTATTTTAACTCTACGCTATGAGTTAAAGAAGGTGTGTCCCTCCATCCGATAAAACATCAATTTCACCCTCTCTCTTTCTCTGTCTCTCAACTTACATCAATTAGAAGTAAAAATTGATTATTTTCACCCCCACAGATCTTATACCCTTTTTTTTTCTATATATATATATTTGTGCAATAAAAAAAACCGTCTCCTCGCTAATCAATCAAGTAACGAAAATATCGTCCTTTTAAGTGAAATTCTTAAGAAATTAAATTTTATCCATCTTTAAGCAGATAAATCTTAAAGTATGAAAGTAAAAAAAAAAACCAATAGAAAAGCGCAAGCAAAAAAAAAAATTCGATTTTATCTTTCTTCCGATATATACAAGTATTCTTTTTTTTTTGCAAATCCTAAAAGCCGTCAAACCTGCAGCCATCAATCAATGCTTGATAGCTGTGGAAGTCGTTCTGCAGATCCCCAAAAACATTCTCTCAAAGTTAAAGTCTAATACTGCTCTCGCTCTAGTGCAAAAGGAAGCACAAGACACGCACAAAAAAAAATTCCTTTTATTTTATTTTTTTATTTCTTTTTTGAGGAGCGTGAGAGGATATCCTTCTCCTTGACGGTTATATACAAAAAAAATTGTTTTTTTTTTACTTTTACATTTATTTTGTTGTTGGTGATAGCGCGCTATGTGACAGAGGGGATTGCATACGAAGTGGTGGAGCACCTTTCTCAACCTTTCCAAAAGCAAAAAAATAAAAAAAATCTGTCATACTCTGAATTTGGCCCAGTCAAAATCCCAATTCAATTTTTGTGTTTTACAAATATCCTTAAACTATTGACCGTGTAATATTTTTCGATTAGTTCTGTTGTGATTGGCGGGGGGTGTTTTTGGGGGTGAGCATCACATCAAAACTGGGGAAGGGGACTTCTTCGGATAAATCATTGCTTCTGAGAGTTACAATTTGTCAAGAAGGAGCTTAAAAACGATATTAGTTGTGAGAGAGAGTCCTACCAAGGATGTGTAATATCGCTTTCTACCCCAATAGGAATTTCTATCAATTGTCATGGCGACTCCTTCACTTATATATATATATATATATATGTAATCTTGGGATTTTATTTTATTGCTCACAATATTAAAAGGTCAAAATAGATATAAAAATTACTTTTTAAAAACGACATACATAAACCTCTAAGCAACAGAATTCATTCAATCGAATAGAACATAACTTTTAAAGGGTTTAAATTTTTTTTGTTATTTCTATATTGACTAGCTTTATTGCTGCTGCTGACAGCGTAGTCTTTCCAATCTCGACTTCAGCAAGTGTTCTTCCGAAATTAATTTACTTTACAAAAAAGGTTTTCATTGAAAAATCAAAAAAAAATCTGATGCAAAGACGACGTCTGGGATCCACGTTTAGCTCCGGAACTAAACTAGCTGAAAACACATTATATATATCTAAAATTGTACTCTTAGCCTTACCCTTTTTATTACCTTTATATTACCCTTACCTAATTTTCTAGTGGTTTTATTCAAACAACAATATCTTAATATGCCTTTTAGGTGTATTTTTATTGCCTTTCGTGTTATTACCCTTTTTATTACCTTTATATTACCTTTTTATTACCTTGACCTATTTTTCAAGTATTTTTACTACCAACACCAATATCTTAACATGCTTTTTAGATATATTTTCTTTAGTTTTATTACCCTTTTTATTACCTTTATATTACTTCACCTATTTTTCAAGCCGTTTACTACAAGCACCAATATCTGAATATGCATTTTAAGTATATTTTTATTATGTTTCGTTTTATTACCCTTTTTATTACCTTTTTTATTACCAATTCTATCATCTGCTCTATTCCTAGTCTTTCTAAATGACCTCTACTCTTAGAGTCTCCCCTAAAACCCACACGAACACACCTTTTCTGATTTAATATGGTGCTCTGTGTCACTCTTCAGACTTTCGGTTAATGCAAGCTAAATAAATGCCTAACTTTATGACCTCCCGGTCTTGTCTTTATGCGCCCCCCCTCCCCCGGAACCTCTATGTCCATCGGCTAAATTTATTTGGACATTGAACTAGATTTGTTCAAATCACTTTAATGATTAAAGGTATTTCTGTATTTCGTTATTACTGATAAATCTAGGATATCGTTTCTTTATGTTATGTACATACATATAAATATCCTTAAGTTGTTAAGATATCCTGAATAATTTTTTGGGCTGTCAAAGTTTTTACACACACATAATGCACATCTGCTAATCTCGTTGAAATAGAGATCAATGATGAGAGATGAGCTTGCTACGAATAACAAAAAAAACAGGAGGCAAGAAAGCAAAGTAACGTGTACATACCATACACACAAATACGAAAAATATCAAAAGCATCATCTCTGAGATGGTGGAAATTTTCCATCTCACCTGTTCGCTATAGAACGTTGATTTATACTTAACGACCAGCCGATGTATTCTATGGGCCCAAGTCCTTCTCTTTATCCTTCCTTTTTTTCCTTGATGCTTTATGTTCGTCTGTTTTGTATGTTAGATATATTTGTGTATGTGCGAGCGTTTGTATATATATTTTTTTTGAAATGCCTTTTTGAGTCCTGTATAAGGGTAGGCCAGAAGTGTATCCTCGTCATTTTCTCCTTATATATATACCTCCTTTCGTTGGTGCTATTTTCTTACACTTAAGTTGGTGAAGCTGAATCTGAATCTAAAATCTCAACCTAAACTGACTGCCTGACTGACAGACGGACCAACCGGCCCAAACCACCTAAACAGTCAACCAGTCTGGTATTGTACATATACATAATAACTATAGCATGGTATGGCATATACTGCATGGTATGGCATATACTCTACACACCCGCTCATCTGGCTGACAGTGTAAGGAGCGATATCCAAAAATTGTAGCCTCTAGGGTTATCGTAAATCTTTTCTTTTTTTTTGTGCGGCAGGGGGGGGTGAGGTCAAATATCTTTTATCATGATGCAAGTGGATACACAAAATTTAACAGATGGAAGCGAACGATTTTTTTGCTCGTGTTCCGCTTATTTTTTTTTGGTGTAGGGTCGCCCCCATCGGCGTTTTTTTTATATCCGATTTAACAAGGGCGGTTATGTACAAGTTTATGGTGGCTTTCGTGATTTGCCTTCTTCTTCTTTAAGACTTTAATTGAAAGCTTAAAATATGGACGTGTGCCATAGCCGGAGATGAGCACTTAAATATGGGCCGAAGTTATTGCCGAAAATTATGTAAAGTATGGCATATGTATGTATGTGTATATTAGTAAGTGTACGATTAGGAATATGGGGTAGCATCTTGCGGATGGTATGAATGAATCCTTGTAAATTTTTATGATAAACCAAAGCGCGGTAAATTGTTGTGGTTTTTTTCGTGATATCACGACAAATTTAATCGTATTGCTTATTCCCTATTTTTTTTATAAGAAATCCTCCCCTGTTTGTTAGAATGAAACACCCCTTGGGGCAGAATAAGACTGAAGTATTTGCGTACTCTTAGAATATTCTAGAGTTTAACTGTAAAGTTAATCGCCATATGCCTTTCAGCGCCTCCCAGTATTTTCTTAATCTACGATATTTTCCTTATAATCGCACAGCCAGTGCATCGCTGTTTCGGGAGCTTCTCCTCAGAACTGACAGCTACCATTTTTATTACCTTTATATTACTTTTATATTACCTTTAAATAATTTTCAAGTGGTTTATTACAAACACCAATGTGTTTAACATGCCTTTTATTATGATTCGTTTTATTACCCTTTTTATTACCTTTATTATTACCCTTTTTATTACCTTATTAATTTTTTATTACTTTGAGAGAAACAATACAAAATCGCAATCCATACAAATCCTTATCCCAACTAAAAACCAGCATTGCAAAAACAAACGCGGGATCGAGATAGCGGTAGAGAAAGCGGGATCTCCCTCGTTCACCTACGGCCTCTACGCTGAGTTGGTCAGGTCTTTCTCTGGTGTCCCCAGTTATCCGAGACCTTAGCCAATATTCAACAATTGTTAACCTTCTCTTGCCTAATATTGCGCAATTCTGTTGCCTAATATTGCGCAATTGTCGGTGAGCCAGCAAAAGAAATTACAAAAAAAAACTAAAGAGAAAATAAAGACACGATTTTCTAGCTTTATTCATTCTTTTCTAGAGTTTTTGTTTGTTTGTTGTTGTCGGTTCGGGTGTGTACGGGGGTGGTGATGGTTGTTTTGTTTTTACCTCTATGTGGTTATTTTTTTTTGTTGTTGTAAAATACATTTTCACCTATCACAACAGATGTCACCTCTTTATACATAAAACATATAAAACGTCTTGCTAGCTACACTATGTGATATAGTATCTGTGAAGGAATCAGGAACTTATATCCAATTTTTGAAGGGTGATATACTATATCTATTTTTTTGTTGTTGTATATACATATTACATATACACACTGCAGCATAGTTTGGGATCTATGGCTTGAGTATCATATACTTTCAGAAATATCTACTAGGTTTGCAATTGACATGGTTATAAATTGATACAGAAAACCTTTTTCGAGAAAATATATATATGTGAACTTATGTATATATCTATATTTTTTTCGATATCATGAAAAAGTTCAATATTTTTTTTCATCGTTCTGTTCGTCGTCATCTTTAATACACAGACACACACACATATATATATATTCCAAAAAAGGGAAACCAATTTGCTGGTAGCTGTGGTGTGTACCTTTTCTTTGCGATTTTTTTCTCCATTTATCTATTTTTTTTTATCCACTATCGGAAACATTTTTTTTTCGTTCGTTATTGTGCAATTTTCATGTTGTTTAGGCCACCTGCAAAAATTATGTGATGCGGTGTATGGCTTCTAAATCAGCAACAAAAACGGATCAAGAAAAATAATTTCCTTATGTTATGCATGCTTCAACTAGATGAGGAAATATGTCCAGATTGCTTTATTATTAATTACTATTGGACACCAGGTAGCTCTGCTATAACAGCGTACCTGATTTGGGATGGTGCAATGGAAGAATGGAAAATGGTAATAAAAAGGGTAATAAAAAAGGTAAAGAAAATGCAATAATTAAGGTAATAAAAAAGGTAATAAAGAAAGGTAATAGAAAAAGGTAATTAAAGAGGGTAATAAAAAATATAAAAAAAGTGATAAAATTGTAAGCTTTTAATCACTTTTTTTTACCTTTTTTATTACCCTTTTTAATTACCTTTTCATTACCTTTTTTTATTACCTTTCTTTATTACATTTTTTATTACCTTAATTATTACATTTTCTTTACCTTTTTTATTACCAATTCTATTACCCTTTTTATTACCGTTTTCCATTACGGTAATTAAAAAATGTAAAGACCTCTCTTTCTGCCTCTCCGAAGGAACCCATTCACTAGGCGATCTATTTCTCTGGTCGTGTTTTTCGTCTCCTGTTTGTGGCGACTTCTCTTTGGTGTAGCATTTGCCGGCTCCCAGAAGGCGCTTCCAGAATTCTTATGGCCTGCTTCGACCACTTTAAAACCGCCTCCATGACACGTCTTTTTTAGGATTTTTCTTATTGGGGTCCTCTGTGGGCACCGTTTTTGGTGTAGCTACTTCTGTCATTTTCCAAGTCTCTTTTCCTCTCCCCTTTCTTCCTGTACCTTAAGATAGGTCGATGTCACCTTTTTCAACCATGACTGACTAATTCGGCGCGGGCGATGTTTTTCCGCGAATGCTACATCTAAAAATGTGTGGTATCTAAAAAAACCCTTAACAAACATAGTGTGGTCAAGAGAATGAGTGGTAATCAAAACGTCACAAATGTGTGCTAATTGGATGTCAGCACAGTGTATGAGGGCCGTCGCCACTTCAACCAACCATCAATAAATTGGCACAGAGAACAGTCATTAAACTATTACCACTGTGAAAAGACAGAGGGGTCACGTTGAAATGGCAGCAATTGCCCCATATCCGTTGTCTTGCACTTGAGTTACATGTGCACACGCGATAAAAATTCGAACGGTAAAGGAATTCCCTTTTTTACGTGTAATTGCGCGCGGTTATGAGTGGTGTAATTGTTTTTTTTGTGCTGCATGAATAAATTAGTATGATGATTGATGATGTTATACGACAGGTTAGCAAATATATTGACAAAACGTCTGTCACGACCGATATAATATTTGGGTTATGTTACGGATAATTAAAGATTGTTGATATTAGTAAGTCCAAAACGATGACAGTTCAATGTTTGACAGTGGGGGTTGGAGGGGATTGAGAGCATTAGCATATTAGGAAAAAGAGCGAGAGTGAAAAAGTTGGCTCTTGAGGACCGACAATATAGGGTGTGGGGATTAGATTCGACGACATCCAATACTACCTTGATTGCACGGCCAGAAATAAAGCTCTTCAGGTCTACAATATTAAAAAGGTAAAAAGAAATATGCACTAGCTTTCCTCGGTTCAAGTTATCGGTCTGAGCCGATAGTCGGATCGGAGTGGAAAACTAGCCTAAAACATACCCAATACTGCTGAATCTTCCCGTCTTCTATCTCTGTATATATTTTCACATCAATATTTTTAGTATTTTTATTTCAATAACAATTATCTCGTTACAAAAAAAATGCAAACAAAATCTGTTTAGAGTTGTTTCAAATCCGATCATAATGTAGTCAAACAGCGCACATCCCCTGTATGTACTTTGGTTTGTCTTTTATTTATTTACCACGAAATAAACTTCCCGTGAGCGTACTACAAAAACAAAAAAAAAACCAAACCACAAAACCATACATATGTGATCCATTCAATTCGCAATCACAAATCCATATGACGAGAAAAGCTAACAAAGGATTTTTCGTCGTTTATTTTGTGAAAAAGCCATTTTCCATGTGCATTTTGTTTTAATAAATTTTTAGCTCTTTTTCAATTCAAACCACACACACAACAGGCATTTCACAAGAATTTTAGTCCATCAAAACCATTGTTTTATTTACAATGCATTATTCCGTAAATAAAGTCTCTCTATGATTAGTCATTTTACCATAAAAGGCAAAAATTCCGTTTCTGTTTGTTTTTTGTGGAAATGGACATTTTTGAAAGTACCCCCCCCCCAGGATACAATTTTGTCCTTTTTAATTTCATGATGTGTTCGGGTTTCGTTTTTATGTTGTCACACCACAGGCGGCTCTTGTTCTCTTATTACCCGTACACATACTAAATATTTACTCTAATTGAAAATTCCAGGTATTTTATTTGATTTTTATCGGATTCATCGCATTGAAAATTAATATCCTTTCTCTTTACTAAGTTTTAAACAAAGCAACAAACAAAATTTGTTGGTAGTTGTTAATAACAGTTTTTACCGTAATTATATCAGAAAATTCATTTTGTTATCCCTTGATTGATAGCTTTTGTAAACCAATTAGACCTGTATGTAGGTACAACGCCAAATGATTCGTGTCTGATTACATTACGAACGTACAGCGCCAAAACAGGGACTACAGAAAGCCTGTGACTGAGTATCTCAGATATAAACTAGGATGGCCTCAGTAGTCTAGTGCGTAAGGCGCCTGGCTACCATCCCAG
The DNA here is from genome assembly GCA_963855945.1 of Thereva nobilitata. Taxonomy (NCBI): domain Eukaryota; kingdom Metazoa; phylum Arthropoda; class Insecta; order Diptera; family Therevidae; genus Thereva; species Thereva nobilitata. Next base: position 14,588,276 of record OY979699.1, on the reverse strand, counting down.
AGGTCCCGGGTTCGAATTCCGGCAGCACTACGATTTTTCGCCTTTCCCACTCTCTTTCTTCTTCCATTCCTTTCCCTGAGCTCTAGTTTTCGAAATAAAAAAAAATCTGTCCTCAGTTATTGCTTCGGAATCATGCATCCTCGTGTATTTTCGAGTCCATAATACACGAGGATGAATGCTTCCGAAGCATATAAACTATTTTTTCGGTAAAGAATTTCCCCTTAAGGAAGAGTTGTTTTTTTTTGATTCTGCACACGTTCGTTACCCAAGAAAAAGCAATTGCTTCGGAATCATGCATCCTCGTGTATTTTGGAGCCCATAATCTACCAATACACGAGGATGAATGCTTCCGAAGCATATAAACTATTTTTTCGGTAAAGAATTTCCTCCTAAGGAAGAGTTTTTGTTTTTTTTTTGGTTCTGCACACGTTCGTTACCCAATAAAAAGTTATTGCTTCGGAATCATGCATCCTCGTGTATTTTGGAGCCCATAATCTACCAATACACGAGGATGAATGCTTCCGAAGCATATAAACTATTTTTTCGGTAAAGAATTTCCTCTTAAGGAAGAGTTTTTGGTTCTGCACACGTTCGTTGCCCAATGTGGGTGAAGTCGGTTTCTCGCTGCGATATCTCAGACAACATGTCTATAAAGAACTTCAAGAATTGCACCCTGAACGCGATTTCACTTAAGTTTCCTTATGCCTGAGCATATTCCCCTTATGGACATCGCTGCTCATCTCGACTCTCTATTTTCGGATTACTTTGTAAAGTATTGATTTTGTTATAGTAAAAATATCTACAGTAATTATGAGACATGTTCAACATAAAGGAATCAAGCAAAAGTAAAGAGGTAAACATTCTCAGTGTGTGTGTGTGTGTAAATGGGAACAGTTCTGCAGAAAACAGAATATGATAACAACTTTGAGAGTTGTTCTTAGTTGTGTCTCTCCATATACCGGTTCCTAACTTCATCCGACAAGATAGTGAATGCCGACAGAGTCTGTCAGTTGAGAAGATTCCTTCGAGCCTTCTTAGAAATAAAAAAAAAATGGAAAATACTCTCAAACACGGCAGAGAGCGGAGAAAAATTAATTATTGTTAAAAAAAAACAGAATCGACGGAGAGATTTAATCATCGGTTCCGATTAATGTTATTGAATGATTTCTGCGTAGAGGCGAACGAACATTCTTTGGATATTTTATCAGGTATCGACACTTGCACAAATTATCAACCAACAAGAACCGCGATTTACGGATCCAGTTTAAGTGTAGAGAAGACGCGCGATTCCCCGCCTTTGATGGGTTTTTATCCCTATAGTCGAACACACACACACATACACAAACGTTATTGCTACACAAAGTGTGCTGCTTTTGATGAATGAATTGTACAGGTTGTCATCTGGTGGCGAATGTGTAATCGAGCAGCATTCCCATAGCCACACTGGTGTCAATCACTCTCTCATCAACTCTGGGTATGAATATTGTGTGAAATTCGAAATGAGCCTTGTATTGGCTATGGATAAAGACTTAAGTCAGCATGTCAAGGATTTCATGTACAACCCTGATTAGAATATGACACACGACAAACATGCTACAATTTCCATTTCTATTACAATATACCCAATTGTCCAGAGAGAGAGAGAGAGTGGGCTTACATCTGAAATCTTTATCTTTCTACACCATGAATACTAATAATTAGCGAACTTGTCACAATATCAATGAAAATATTCAAAAACACATATTTCAATTCAATTTACACGAACTCTCTCTTCTCTCTTGCAATTGGAATATTAATCGAAAACCATTCCTGTAACTGTAACAAATAAACTCTGGACTAACCCCGGTAAATTTAACAAAATTTTCATGTTAAAATCTGTTTACAGGGAAATTATGACGTAAAACGTAGAGAGAAACAATTCATTTATATGCCCCCATTTTGGCATTTTAGCTGCCGTATAATCTGTTAATAAATTTGTAGTTGATATGTTTAAATGCAATCATGAGCACACATATGCTATTATGAATATAAACTAGATATCTCTAGGCCATTTAACAATTCATATGCATGTTAGCAGGTCATGATTAGATTTGTCACTCACAATTTGGTTGGAAATGTAATAAGTTGCCATATTTGTGAAATACTTGAATCTATTTCCATGTAAAATTTTCAATTTCATGCTGCAGGCAGTAAAAGCTTCTGGTTGTTGGTAAGTTAAATTACGATGGAATTTCACTGTGCATTCGGAACCTGTTATTTTTTTTTGTTTTTAACAAGGGAGAGGTTATAACAGAAAGAAAACCATAGGCCGATTTATTGACATCTCTGTTCGCGTCGAATTTGGTGTTATATGGTGTTGATTTGGTGTTATAAGGTGTCATTTGGTGTTGATATGATGTTATATGGCGTCATTTGCTGTTGAGTTGGTGTTATATGGTTTTGATTTGGTGTTATATGGCGTCATTTGGTGTTAATTTGATGTTATATAGTGTCATGTGGTGTTGGTTTGGTGTTATAAGGTGTCATTTGGTGTTATATGGCGTCATTTGGTGTTGATGTGATGTTATATGGCGTCATTTGCTGTTGAGTTGGTGTTATATGATGTTGATTTGGTGTTATATGGTGTTAATTTGGTGTTATGTCGTGTCATGTGGTGTTGGTTTGGTGTTATATGGCGACATTTGGTGTTAATTTAGTGTTATATAGTGTCATGTGGTGTTGGTTTGGTGTTTTAAGGTGTCATTTGGTGTTGATTTGGTGTTATATGGCGTCATTTGGTGTTATATAGTGTCATGTGGTTTTGGTTTGGTGTTATATGGTGTCATTTGGAGTTAAATTGGTGTTGATTTGGTGTTATTTAGTATCACTTGATGCTGATTTAGTGTTATATGGTGTCATTTGGTGCCAATTGGTGTTGATTTTTTGTTATTCGGTGTCACTTGATGTTGATTTGGTGTTTATTGATTTTTTTTCGTCCGAATAATTTCCAAACTGGTCGATAGCTACGATAATGAGAATTTTTGGCATTAAAGTTTCCTTTCACCATCTTGAAGTCATTGGAAGGGGCCATATTATATGCGTGCTCAAAGTTAAATGAATGAAGATTAATCGTTCGGTTATTACCTTGAATTCTATAACATTACGCATAATGGACTTATGGCCTGGTAGCTAGCCCAACGCCGAACCCCTATACCAGGAGGACCAGAGGAGCCCCTCTACCAGGAGGACCGAATCGGTGAATTTTACCCCATCCAATAGTCTGACCCAGCTATACCCCCGGGCACTTAGTACGTCCTTCGTCGGTTGAAGCTATCCAAGAGGCACGAGCTATTTAGGGGAAGACACAAGTTTACCGCCCGACCAGACTTACCAAAAAACATAATCAAAATCTTGACCGGTAGAGGTTTTTACCATCTTTCTGGTTGTAAAAAAAAGAACGTTGTAAAAATATTGCATCTAGTCCTTGACAATTAAGGGACACAGGACATACTTTATATCGTTGAATTCATAAAATGAAAGTGATTAAAACCAAAATGAAGATTCTTTAAACGCAGCCTCCCCCCCACACCCTTCCGTTCCTTCTGGCTGGCGTGTACCAAGGACGCATTTCCTTCAAGGACCAATAAAAACCCAGCAATCTAGCTAAGCTCATCCATGCAGGCATATACTTTTTGCAAAAGACAAATAACAACCAACCAACAGTATAGATTTAATCCTTTTTTATTATTAAGAAGAATATTAAAAAAAGGAATTTTTTAACCTCGCTCCTTTTTACTTTTATATCGAAGATAAACCTTTTCCCTAGGAGAACAATCCGCAAATATAGTACGATCACTAAAAAAATAAAAGGGAAAGGGAAAAAATATGAAAAAAAGTTATAAAATTTCACAGTCTTTCACTTTCAGAACACACACACACACACTCTCCAAACCTCCAAAAACAGGTCTCAGTAAGGATATTGTGTGTGTTTTTGGGAGATGGGTACGGGGGGGTTATGATGTTAGAAAGTGGGACTGAAAACTTTTTTATGCTTTATGCCTGCAGGCAAAGGATATCTTTTTTTCTCGTGCTCATCAGGAGCAGCAGAAAGCAAAAATATATCCCCATTTGCCCGGAACAATGTCCTTAAGTTTCTAGCTGCTGGACAACAAATTCAATTATGTAAATTGGTGACTCTCTAGTTTTTATGGTTTTTCCTTTTTTTTTGGTTGAAACTTTTTTCTAGTTCAATTAATCTCGTTATTTGCATTAAACGGCTTTAAACAAATTTTAGGGGCTGCAAGAAGGCGAGCATTATAGTCCATATTTTTTTTTTGTTATTGCTGATAACCCAATCCATCATAGTATGAGTAGAAACCCAATAAACTTAAATAAAAAAATATATATATATTTCTTAAGGAAACGTTTATCAGCGCCCTCTTTTTGTTTTTCTGGGGTCCTTGCTCCTCTGAAGAGTCCTCTGACCTGGTACTGTTTAGGTAGCACAGCAAATGGGCCCGGCATGGGACTGTGTGTTCCCCTCTAGATGATATGGAGCCTGGTGTTACCAATTTCTTTATGGGTTTGTTTCTTGGCTTGGATGGAAGCGCAGCTACACAAACGGTGCCCCCACAAAGGAACCCAGTAAGAAAAATCCTAAAAAAAAGACGCGTCATGGTGGTTTCAAAGCGATCGGAGAAGGCCATAGAGGGAGAGAAACCCTAGTGAATGGGGAGTGAGTTTCTCGGAGAGGGAGAAGAGCCAGAAATAGAGGTTTGCCTTGAATTGCATTGGGTAGGCTGGGATTTTTAGTGGAGCACACGTTAATCCGTAGTTAGTGTGACTGTCGACTAAGTGTTGATGCTTAAAATCGACAGGTTCGAACTTCGGTAAGAAATCCGCTGCGATAATAGCCTTAGAAATGTCTTCTTTATGTTTCGTTTTATTACCATTTTATTACTTTCTTTATTACCTTTTTTATAACTTTTTATTACCTTTCTTACGATTATGTTTCGTTTTATTACCCTTTATTACCTTTCTTACGATTAAGTTTCGTTTTATTACCCTTTTATTACCTTTCTTAGGATTATGTCTTGTTTTATTATGTTTTGTTTTATTACCCTTTTATTACCGTTTTTATTACCTTTCTTGCGATTATGCTTCGTTTTATCACTTTTTTGCTAATTTTTTATTACATTTCTTACGATTATGTTTCGTTTTATTACCCTTTATATTACCCTTTTATTACCTTTCTTACGATTATTTTTGGTTTCCTTACCTTTCTTAGGAATGTTTTGTTTTATTACCCTTTCTATTACCCTTTTATTACCTTTCTTAGGATTATGTTTTGTTTTATTACCCTTTTATTACTGTTTTATTACCTTTCTTACGATTATGTTTCGTTTTGTTACCCTTTTATTACCTTTCTTACGATTATGTTTCGTTTTATTACCCTTTCTATTACCCGTTTATTACCTGGGGGGAGGGGTACTGATATAATCCTGCGGGGTTGTGTAGCGCAGAGGGACCACAAAAGAGAACCGCAAAAAGCCGCCCATGTCATTTTTGGAGTTAAAAATTGAAACGAACTTTGTGTGTGTGTGTGTGTGTGTTTGTGCAGATTAAACGTCTCTTCATAAATTCTTTTTTTTAAAAAAGTTTTAAAGAAATTTATTAAAAGAAAAAAAAATTGATTTTCAATAAAGGTAAAAATGTGGTGTGTGTCTCCTCTCCGTCATCTAAGTACGCCATCGCACAAAATGGATTAAATTCTTTGAGAAGTTTTTCTGATTTCTTATATATACTATATATGTATGTATGTATTTAAAAATGTATAAAAAAACGAAATCATTTTGTTCTTTCATAGGAGAAAAGAGAAAAGCATTCGGAAATCATTTAAGCTACTTTGAAAGCAGTTTACAAAAACTCAAGAATCTCTTGTAAGTGGATGGGAACCTGTTGAAGATTAAATATATATAAGAGTGATTGGCTTGCACTAAGAGCAAAACATATTGTTTTCCATTATCCTTGTATGTTTTCCTATGTGATAGAGTAGATTAAAAAATATATACTATAGTATATATGTATATAATAAAGTAGAATGCCCGACAACAAAAAAAAATTATGAAGCTAGCATAAAAAGGAAGGGATGAGTAAATAAATAAATATAATAAGGAGCAAGGACGAGGGGAAAAGGAAGGGAAAAATATGAAGAATAAGAAGTGGAAAAAAAATTGTCGAACACAATCAACCACATCTGGTGGAAAATTCAACAATAAACACCAGCCATTATCGAGAGAGAAAAGTCCGTCCCACCCACCCATCGTCGCTTATCATTCTTGGCTATACAGTTATGCGAGAATCACTTTCTCTATATCTCGTTCCCGCTCTCTCTCTAACTTCACTCTCTATATTATATTTTTTGGGGAAAGTTTTTCATTTAGATTTAAGCCAGGCGCCACGGTATACGTGGTACAGAGTACGGTAACAGGGAAAAACCAGGATTCCAGTTCAATTATTGAGATTAAAATTCTGCTCCTGTCCAGTATTCCCGGCGGGCATTGGAGAAATTGAGCAGGAATCATTCATGTTTACCAGGAAACAGGGGAGGAAAAATCTCGTTATAACTGAAAGAAATTTTTTTTTGTGGGTTTGGGGTATGTATGGTATATTGCATATATATATATAGGGAAACGAAGGTGAAAGTACTATACCAACAGGAGCACAGCACAAACACTAATAATAACAACAACAACAACAACAAAAACGATATACAAAGAGACAGGATGGATAAGAAGAAGAATTCGCCTGTTGGATTGTTCCACACCAAAAAAAAAATGCGTGTGGAAGCAAAAAAAAAACAATTTCCAATGTAATAGCGTCCCACAGGTGCAATAATGCTGCTGGGACTTATAAATTAAATACAAAGTTTCCTTTTCCTTGTCTCCCGTTTATATATTTTTTTTTTGTTCGGCTGTGCTTCGCCTCGTCGATTTCTAGAAGATACAAAATTTCTTTACCCAAGGATATGAATACTATGGAATGCAGATTTAAGGCCATCTCCAGAAGGATGAGGGGATTTTTTGTTTCCCGAAGCCCAGAGATTTCATTTTATTTTATTTTTTCTTATTCTTTGTTGGTTTTTCTTGTTGTTGTTTAAGAAGAACACATAAGAACGGAAAAAACTGCTTACCGCCTTCGGTTAAAAAAGTCCCGTTTTTTTGTCCTGAGTTTACCTTGGCATCTTTTTTTTTGTGTGTTTGGTGGCTATAAGACAGGATAACCACACGAAAATTGGAAGCCTTTTCGATATACACAAGAGAACGAGAGGGAAAGTTGCACATACAACACTCAAGAGTGTCACACAGATCCCTTAACGTATTTTTACTGTCTGTTGTACGTTATTCTGAAATAACACCCCTCCCCCCCACCCACCACAAAATTTTTGGCATTAGGTTAGCTCGCTGCTTTAGTAGATGGGGAACAAGGCGCCGCGCGGATTTTACCGGAACAATACTGATTTGGCCCGATACCATCATCCCCCGTTCGGATAAGGTAGAGATGACTCGAGTTGGTTTACACTAAAGGGACCATGGACATGGTTTATACACTAACCACTTTTCCATTCTTCTTCTCATTTCATACTAACACCGCCTTCCCCACCGAAAGACACCCATGCCCAACCGCCACTCTACCCATACCCACCAGCCACTCGACCCATGCCCAACCGCCACAATACCTACAACCAACAAAAAAAAATAAAATAAAATCCAAAGGTTTTGTGTATTGTGTTACTCTCGTTTCTGGTTGATGCTTATAGTATCGTATAGAGTACATCAACTTCAAGAAACATAAGGAACGAGGGCCACAGCATATTATGGTGTGTCTTTGTACACGCATTCTTTCTTCTTATTCTATATAGAACAGTCTTGGTGTATGGCTTTTTTCTGGCTTTATCTGCAACATTTTATGGATGAATGGGGAGCATAAGAAATTGTATGCATTATTAATATTAACATGGGATCGTAAAAATGGAAATGAATCATTTAACTAGGGATTATCTGGATTAGTTTTTGTCAGGTTAACCTGTATTCAAAAAAAAAATATGTTTCTCTTGTTATTTAAGAGAATATACAATATTAAGTGGAATAGATATGCTCTAATTAAGCACAAAAAATAATAAACACTTGATTTTAATTAATTAATTAGAAACCACCATTTGTATTCTTCTATCAGTCAATATGAATCATGTCTTTTAAGTCATTGGTGCAATGTCTCGAGTAGTAAATGTGATTAGTTTGAAGGATAAAACAGATAATAAGACAGGTTAGAAAGGGTCTGGGTTTGTGCTCGAGTAGATGATGTCGATGAACCTTTACTTTTTTTTAACTCAACTAATTGTGGGTCCACACACACGATAGAGACTTTTTTGATCGCAGAATTTTTTTCGTAATAAAAATTCTGTATAGTCTGTATTGTGTAGTCTGTATATCTATAGTAAAAGAAAGACATGTATGAATGCAGCAGCCCTGACAAAATTCGATCGCTACTATTACAGTGATTACTGCCCATACCCAAAATGAAATTTTCTTTCGAAAATGCAACAAAATTTTGAAAGGTAATAAAAAGGTAATAAAAAAGGTAATAAAAACGAGACATAATAAAAATACACCTAAAAGGTATGTTAAGATATTGGTGTTTGTAGTAAACCACAAAGTAGAGAAAGATAATACCAGTACCAGTACATATGAATTTTTCTTTCGAAAATGCAACAAAATTTTGTAAGGTAATATAAAAAAAGGTAATAAAAAGGTAATAAAAACGAAACATAATAAAAATACACCGAAAAGCTTAACATACCTTTTAGGAGTACTTTTATTATGTTTCGTTTTTATTACCTTTTTTTATATTACTTTTTTATTGGTGTTTGTAGTAAATCACAAAGTAGAGAAAGATAATAGAAGGTAATAACCTTACAACAGTACCAGTACCATGATTGTTTTTAAATTTTTGCATTATTTTAGAATTAATTTACTAAAAAATAAAACTTTCTCTGGAAATGTTAATCCCAGAAACAAGTACGGTAATAGTGGCTATGGTTAATAAGTCTACAAAGAGAAAATGAACAATTTCACCATCTGCTCCATTAATATCATCAAACGAAAAAAAATAAAATTAAATATTAAATAAAAAAAAAATATCGTGTCCCCATTACCGCCCGTTAATGACTCTCTAGCATATCTATCTTATTATCAAGAATTAAAAGGTAAATGTCGCTTCTTTTTTTTTATCTATGTGTATGTAATTCTATTTTGTTTCTGTATTTTATTAATCAGGACCAATGCATGAGCCCAAAAGTGTAAGGGTGGGTGGCGGAGAGGATAAAAATGACGTAAAGTGAGATAAAGGAGGTTTCGTTGGGTAACGGCAATACTGGTTATATGCTACTATGAAATGTAGATAGGCAAAAATGGTAGTTATGGTGATGGCAATAGCTACATATGTGTATGGTAGATCCAAAAGTGGAATTAGGTCAGAACAAAAAAAACAAAAAAAAACATTTTCATGCAAGGATATATATTATTCTGGGTCTTTTGTGAGATTCAAATATTTAATGAACATCATCCTCCAAGATACCACCAAAAGGCCAATGGATATGGTGTGTGATCAGAATCATAGCACTTAAACACCGGGCCTTTAACAAAGAGATAGCATAAAGGTGTACACACAAACAGTAAAGTTTATACGTGAATATACCTTAATATGTGTATTATATACCACCGTGAGAATTTCTCTTTCTCTGGGATATATATATATATGTATCCACTGTTATCCATATGCCCTCGTTTTAACATTGAAAATATCAACTAACCGCGCTAAATAATTACCAAGAAAATGCTTCCCTTATCATCCTAACTGTGTGATATCTTTGCGGATGGGTTATATATTTATATATACATACACCAACATTATATATGTATATAATTACACAAAATTTGCCTACCTTATACTGATGTGTGTAACGGCTGGGGAAAATTTTCTAATCTCTAGAACCTTTCGCGTGTTATTTGCTTTAAAATTTTGCCCAATCCACACATATTGTTCGCCTATCACCTCTAGCCCCTATTCGCATTCTACTTCTTAACCCTCCCCCCCCTCGATATCCATATCTCGCCTAAGCATACTTTTGGTATTGCAAATTAAATTTTCCACCATGGCCATACCATTGTCAATGTATATCTATTCTATCTGTAAATGTATGTGGAAAATCGTGTGTACTGTGAATGTTTTTATACCCCCCCCCCCCCCCCCCGCCGTGCAACGTAAACCCTTTCTTTATCTTCTTTTTGTTTGACCTATAAAGTTAAATATAATAAAATTGTCTAAGTAAACAAAAACCAACCAACAAGCTGTATTGCATCGATTGTGTAAACATTATACATTGCAAAAGTTTTTTAATTGTTATTATTGATTAGAATATTTAACTAATTCGCTTTATTGCGTCTCAGTTGCGTGGGTAGGAGAGGGTGCGTGGGTAGGAGAGGGGGGGGGAAGTGCGGCGTGAGTTTGTAATGTCCTATAAACGAAAATCACGCGATGACAGACGACAAGTCATCGCAAACATTACCAAATGGACGGATGGGGTAGTCAATGTCAAGAGAGCCTGTCAAGAGCTGGAAGGAATCGAGTAGTTGATCACTATCCCATATATAAATCTCCTTTAGGTACCTTTCGCTCACCCAGTTGCATAAAAGCCTTATCTTGATATAGCGTCTGTGTCAGGATGAACCTTTTCTTTCCACTCGAAGTCAAACCACTTGAAAAGTAGGTAAAGATAATAAAGAGGTAATAAAAAGGGTAATAAAATAGTAATAACCTAATACAGTACCAGCACCAATTTTTTTTTCAGTTTTTGGATTATTTTTCGAAAATACAATAAAATTTTATACGAAAGGTAATAACCTTGCACAATACCCCAGTCCCAGTACAGCACCTTTCTTGTTTCAGCCAATCTTGTCAAGAATTATATGGGGTTCTCAAGTACTGGCTCTGAATGCATTAACTACCTGATCTCCGCTTTCCACTCGATATCGAACCACTTGAATAGTAGGTAAAGATAATAAAGAGGTAATAAAAATGTAATAATGTAAGTTTTTGGATTATTTTTCGAAAATACATAAAATTTTATACGAAAGGTAATAAAAAAGGTAATAAAAAGGTAATAACCTTGCACAATACCCCAGTCCCAGTACAGAGCCTTTCTCGTTTTAGGAAATCTTATCAAGGATGATAAGGGGCTCTCCAGTACTGGCTCTGAATGGTTCTTTCCACTTGAAATCGAACCACTTGAAAAGTAGGTAAAGATAATAAATAGGTAATAACCTAATACAGTACCAGCACCAATTTTTTTTTTAATTTTTGGATTATTTTTCGAAAATACAATAAAATTTTATACGAAAGGTAATAAAAAAGGTAATAAAAAGGTAATAAAAGGTAATAACCTTGCACAATACCCCAGTCCCAGTACATAACATAATAACTGGCACTGAATTGATTTACGTCTGAATTATCATCTCCTGGCTGGAGGCGAGTAAACTCTTCCATTTCGACGAAGATAAGGATAGTGTTTTGTACAGGTTGACTGCGCATAGTTAATCGCTGAACGACTGACGAGAGAGAGACAAAACCGTAATCCAGAAAAATTTGATCAGATTCGGTGTACTATATTTATCCTTAAAATTAATCTATTTTATCTATTAACGACTTAGCGCCTTTGTGGGCCGGTTCTATTTTTTTTTTATTTATTTATAGCCTATGCCTCGGTGTATTTTTTTGATTGCATACTTTTAGGGAAATTTCAGAATTTGACTGCATATACTTTTAGGGAAGCTTAAAAATGAGATAGGGACCAGAAAATCTTTCTCAAAATTACGGATGAAAATTATTACAAAGGAAAACGTTTTTTTTTAATTAACGGGAATTTTCGAAGTGTATAGATAGTCTCAATTTATGATATTTAATTTAATTAAATTTTTAATATAAATTTATCAAAGCCTAAAATTATGCTTATTACATTAATATATGTAATATTTGCTGCATATCCTCTCTTCCGTTAATGATATAAATAGGATTATTTTTCTATGTATATATATATGCATGTATGTATGTATATAATAGATTAGAGTAGCTATTTATAAATTTCATATCTCTTATCAATCTATTAAAATTGAGTATTAATCAATTAAATTAAATTAAAGCGATATCGCGCAATATTTCATGCTGTGTTTAGTGAACTTTTCACCACCTATAAAACAAATTGCGTTAAAATTTTGTTACATGTTAAAATATATATGTATATACATGAATATATATTATATAAAGGAGAAGATTTTGTGGTAGGATGAAAGAGTGACAGAGAGAAAGAGAGAGAGAGAGTGAAACAGTACTGATAAAATCTCAGTATAACTCTTGCTGTAGCCATAGCATATTTTTAGGCATATATCCAACCTGAAGGGTTGGCATTGCCTTAAATTTAAGTCTTATGATAAATCTTACGGCTTTGTTAATTGCACAGAGAAAGAGGAAAACGGAAACCAGCAGGTAGACAGATAACAGTGTCAAAACTCTGAAGGGTTCAGCAATTTTTGGTTGGGCTTTTGGGGTATGGGTACATGTAGCTCCAACAGGGGGGAGAAGGGGGTTAATGGTGGGTTGTTGATGGGGGGGGGGGGGGTGTCAGCAAGAAGGTATCTGGCTGCGTGAGAAACTTAGAAGGGGAAAAACATGGTTGTGTGGGGAGGATGTTGTTTTTCGCTGTGGCCAAGAGGGGTGATAAAAGGGGTAAGGGAGCGGGGCGGGGGGGAGGGGTGGTAAAAGTGTTTTTTGTGTAGACAGACTGACTGTGATGAAGGTAAGGTACTTAAGGCCTTTGATGTGTATTACAACACACAGGTGAGTATTAAACCGGCACACAGAGAGGTATATGTGTGTATATATATAGGTATAGGGTCTATGGTATAATATAGACCATGGGTATGCCGCCTTGGTAGAATCTACAAAAGTTGAATTCAAATAAAATATAATTAAAATTCATAACTGAAATTCGTGTGGCTCATTTGCCGTGGGGGGGGATGCCATTTTCCCAAGGCTACCCCTCGCCCTCCCCCCCACCCACAAAACCAACGCGAAGCAAAAACAAAAATTCAGGACTTCCTTTTGGATAATACCGCGGCGCGCCTATCAAGCGGTTTTCGGTTTTCTTTATATGCCCTGAAGAGACTTTCCTATACAACATTCATACTGTCACAACAACAACAAAAAAAAATAAATAAAAAAGAAACAGGAATGTACAAACCCCCCCCCCCCCACCCATCCTCGTCAACCATTTTTTTTTTGGTTAGGGGGGGAGGTTTCCTTATGCAATGATAAGACATGCGGCAACGCGGCGACGATGACGTCGCCGACAACAAAAAACAATAACAAAAAAAAACAACAACAACAAAAGTGATGATATAATGGTAGCGATGGTGCTGATGATGGGTGGTGTAAAATGTGTGGTAGCAGTAGTGATGTTGGACATGATTTTAACACTGTTGTGAGGAGTCGTCGTTGCGGGGGCGAATTTTTTTTGGGGTGGTGGGGGGGGGGGAGAATGGGGTGTTCTTGAGGTGGAAGAAGGGGTTGCTTGTTACACAGAAGCGGAATAAGTATCATCGGACGGACGATGGGTAATGTGGTAAATACTCTGTGACTGGAAGGTAGATGAATGCCTGAGTGGCTGATTTTTGTTTTTTTTTTAGTGAGAAGACATACACACACAGTATATGGGGTGGTTTTGTGGTAATAGAATGGGAATATAGAAGGTGGGAATGATACAAAATTTTTGGGGGGGCATGGGTACAAAAATTTTGTTTAGGTGTGTGTGTGTGGGAAAAATACATTTTGTGATGAAGAATCACATTTGTGTAATTTAGTGAAATAAGTTGGTCCCGCTTGAGCGATTTAAAACTGATGATAAATTGCACAAAAGACTTTTGGTCCTTGGGAAATATGATGGAAATGTATTTTTTTTTGTTTATTTTCGTTGTTTCTAATAATATAAGAGAGAGAAAGATAATTCACACACACATACTTTCTTCAATACAATAAAAAAAAACATGATAAAAGTTGTGATATATTTTCTTTTTATTTTTCATGTTTTACACGTGTATTAGAATAAATATAGAAAAATAACGGTAATTTCGGTTAGTTTTAAAATGAGACGATACTTATTCTTTTTTTTTCTTTTTCACTCAGATTTTATATTTTTAATTTTATTTCCAAAATTAATTTTCTTTAAACACACTAAATTAAAGTAAATTTTCTTTTACTTTTTCATATTCTTTTCACATCTCTTTTAGATATATCAAACTCATATAATATTAAATTTAATTGGTTAGCGCGCGCCATCTATTTTTGATATTAATAAACCTAAGCTCATACAACAATATATATATGTATAAATATTATACCCCGCACCCCCCCCCCCCCATCGACAGCCAATTCAACAACTGTTTTATCATTCATCCCAACCAACCATACCCGCCATTTCCCCCCCCCCCCCCCCCATCACACCAAACCCCCCACCCAAACCCGATTAACTGTATACCCAGACAAGACTAAGAATAATATTTTTGGGTGTATAAGAAAAAAAAATAGAAGAGGTGAATTGAAATGCGCTGCGTTGGTTACTTAAAGGGATGCCGTGAGAGGGCGGTCGGGTTAGCAGAAAGAGAGAGAGAAAGGAATTGGAAATTATGAGGTATGATGGTAGACTGTGAAACATTAAGGTTGGGTGTCGTCGCAAAATGCAAAGGAGTAGGCCTCATGGGGGTGATATGTGTGTTGCGGTATGGTATATGGTATGGCATATATACAGTGAGTCCTTAGTTCTTGCTCCCAGTACCAAAAAGAAAGTGAAGTATAGTCTCGAACAGACACAGATATTTTTCTGGTGGGGGTAATGTTAGAAAGATCCTTTTCAATTTTTGGCTATAAAGATATGAGTGTTTTGCTTTCCTTTCTTTTGTTTTATTTTTTGATGTTTTCCACGTTATTTTTTTTTCTTTCTTCGTTGTCGTCATCGTTGTTGTTGAGATGATGATGGATTTCCGCTTGTTTAAGGACTTCGACACAAAACTGTGGATTTTTTTTTTCGTTTGGTGGCAGGTGGGAAAGATATTTTGGTTCATTTGTTTTAATATTTCATATATTGAAAGGATATGGTTCATTAAAATGTGTGTTGTTCCTTCTCTTCTTTATTTATTTTATACATGTTTCATTTATATTTATACAAATGTTTTACACTTACATATATAAGACAGGAAATATATATTTTGTATTGCGTAACTCTGTGTGTATATATATACGTATAGATTGTAAGTTTTGTATGCTTAAAAACAACAAGAACGACGATAACAACGACGACGACGATGATGATGATGATGAATGTTTGTAAATGAAAATTCAACTTTCCACTTCAAATATTTATAACGAATCTGTTACAAATCACGCTCATTTGTTGTGCAATATATTATCTCATGAATTTTCCTTGAATTTTGTTCTCTGCCTTCGTTATTTTTGTTTCATCTTGTATATATATGGGTGTTTGTGTGCAATTCGTTTTTAGTGATTTTTTTTGTTTGTTAAATTTTTCAATTTTTCCGGAAGCTTACACCGATTTTTTCAAATCGCACAAGTTCCACCACTACCGCTTAGGCAACCTATCCTACACCCACAAGCTCCATCTGGCCGAGCGTAGAATATCGCTTCCTGAGATACCGCGCGAATACGATACCTTGATACGAGACTTGTAAGATGGGCTCTCAAAATATTGGTGGCAGCGGTGGGAGATATGATAAGAGTTAGTAGATTTTAGTAGAATTTGTAGAGTTGATATTGGAGTTACTCTGGTTTCTTAATTGACTGCAAATAAATGAAGACAAAAGGAAGATTCTATATCAGTCGATGATGGAACTTTGAACGAGCAGAACAATTTAACTATCTGATGGATTCACAGTTAGCGAAAATAACGATGAAACGATGTAGAAGTTCAAAAAAGAATAAACACTGCAAATATAACATAATTCTCGCTAATGGCCAGTAATGAAATCCAGAGATATCCACAGAAAAACCAAAACAAGAATCCTGCAAAAGGATCATATGTACAGTAGCTACATGTATGGTGCTTCACACCCAGATGGAATATTACCCAAAAAATCTGCAGACTAGATGGATATATTAGAGCGGAAGGTTCCCTGAAAGATATACGGGCCCCAATGAATGAAGACTCCAGTGCCCGTGCTTGTTAAATGGGATTTTCTGAGGTTTTGTATTATTATCCTTTCATTACCCGTTTATTACCTTTTTATTACCCTTTTATTACCTTTTTATTGCATTAGACGTGGCTAGCCCTAAACTGGCGAACCAGGAAAGCATTTTAAAAATGTTCATTCCTGTAGCCCGCCTAGTACCCCACCGCTGCCCCCATTTTGTTTTGCTGATCAGTACAAGCCTCGCTCTTTTCCAGCCTGTGTCCTAATACGCCACCCGCCAGACTAGCAATTCTATTCACACTTTAATTATCACCGAGCTATTTAATAGTATATGAAAGGAGAATACAAAAGCGTGCAGCTAGAGATCGAAAATTGAAACTCCATATCTAAGGATTGATTGACATATCCGATGTAATTTCAGAGCCTTGCATTTGTCATTTATATTACTTCGGGCTCAAAGCAAGGACCCACCAATATCCAACCTAAAGTAAAGATATCCTGTTTTAATTAATATTGGCATAGTACTAGATGGCAAAAGCAAATGCAGAGCCACGGGAGGGCGAATTCATTAAGCTTCTCACAAACACAAAATATGGATTGAAAAGTTCAGTCAATCATTATCAAAACTCTCTCTCGGCGCTGCATCTTGTAATGAACTTCAGATTATTATTATTATTTTTTGGTTTGGTTTGTGTTCTTGTCGAAGCTTTTGTGACAAGAAAATTACTAAACAACAACAATCACAGAAAAACACACACATAGATTAAAATCTATCTCTGTATGTCTCTTTGTCTCTCACAAATCAATGAGCTGCTTGATGAAAGTATGTACTGAATGGACTGTGGCCGGAATATGTGGGCGACAAAGTAGTAGAATTTTCTTTCTGTTTCAAAGAACACGTATGCTAGAGCGAAGGTCCTGAAAATTTCCTTCATTAAGCATAACACGTTTGTAATATTTTTCGTTTCACAGTGAAATGGCGCGGCATTGAAAAATATTTTGAAGGAGATTGAAATGTAATGAGAAAAGTCAAAAAAAAAAAACAACATCATCCAATCGACGGAAAACACAAAAACAAGCTGACTTTGAATCTCGCGAAATTGACAAACCCCTGAAAGGCTTATGGTGATGCTTATTGTAAGGCACGACGGCAATATGATGACAAGTTTTAAATTAGAATATGAGAAAGGACTTGTGGAGCGCGAAATGAAAATGGCCCATGAGAAAAGTATTAATTAATTTTTTTTTGTTTAAAAATTCGCTCGAGTCGAATCTTTCCCAATAGCGACAATAGTTCATCATTCATTATGATCTACAGGAGAAGCCCTAGAACGCGGAGCCTTAGGGTACTCCACAAGTTATCCTGTAGTCCCTTATTCTATCGTCTTGCACTTGCAGTGCAACATCCTATCTACCAAGTACCATTGACTTAACCTACTTACAAAAAAATGGACTTAGGCCACTTTCAAAAAACAGTTCCATTGACTTAGGCTACTTTCAGAAAAATTGTCCTATCGACTTAGGCCGCTTTCAAAAAAAAAACGGTCCCATTGACTTCGGCCGCTTTCAAATAACAGTTCCATTGACTTAGGCCGCTTTCAAAAAAAAGGTCCCATTGACTTAGGCCACTTTCAAATAGAAAGTTCATTGACTTAGGCCACTTTCAAAAAAATGGACCCATTGACTTAGGTTACTTTCAAAAAAACGGACTTAGTCCACTTTAAAAAAAACGATAACATTGACTTAGGCCACTTTCAAAAAACAGTTCCATTGACTTAGGCTACTTTCAGAAAAATTGTCCTATCGACTTAGGCCGCTTTCAAAAAAAAACGGTCCCATTGACTTCGGCCGCTTTCAAATAACAGTTCCATTGACACAGGCCGCTTTCAAAAAAATGGTCCCATTGACTTAGGCCACTTTCAAATAGAAAGTTCATTGACTTAGGCCACTTTCAAAAAAATGGACCCATTGACTTAGGTTACTTTCAAAAAAACGGACTTAGTCCACTTTAAAAAAAAACGATAACATTGACTTAGGCCACTTTCAAAAAACAGTTCCATTGACTTAGGCTACTTGCAGAAAAATTGTCCTATCGACTTAGGTCACTTTCAAAAAACGGCCCCATTGACTTAGGCCACTTTCAAATAATAGGTTCATTGAATTAGACCACTTTCAAAAAAACGGCCCCATTGACTTAGGCCACTTTAAAAAAAATGGACCCATTGACTTAGGTTACTTTCAAAAAAAACGGACTTAGGCCACTTTAAAAAAAAACGGTCCCATTGACTTCCTATCGACTTAGGCCACTTTAAAAAATAAAAACGGTCCCATTGAGTTAGGTCCCCTTTCATTAGCGCATCCTGTCTGATCAGTGTTCTTCTGCATGATGATGCAACAGGAAAGGACCTAAGGCGGAACCTTGGGGTACTGCTTAAAGGTTGTCCTGTGTACTCCTTCACTCAGTTGTATCTGACACGCTATGCAGGGTCCTCTTTGAAACTAAAAAACCCCCCAAACCCCTAAGACTAATATCATAAGAAGAGCAGATCCCTTACAACAATGAATAATTTTTTACGTGTTCCCTTAGAAGAAGAAAAAAAACAAACATGCAAAAAAAACTGTGAAATGTGCTCTAAACTCGCTCTACACCTCCTCTTAGGCGCAAAAAAAATACCCCAGTAAAACACCCCATTTCCCACACTCTCTCTCTCCGCGCAAATGAAGAATGATTCGTCGACCACGCTAAGGTCGACCACGCTAAGGCTGCTGCAGTCAACCTGGATAAGTGTACATATAAAACTTAGAAAGGGCCTCTTTCTCCGCGTGCCCTTTCTGTTTTTTTCACCCATGTTTAGTGTAAGGTAGCCCTACATATCATGCTTCCTTTGGCTCTGTTTTAAAATTCTTTAGCTTACGACTTTTACACATTATTTTGGAATAAGGGTGGCTGCGTGAATGGGTGGGTGGGTGGTGTATCGTATCGTAAGGGACGAAACGGCATATCCTAAAAAGGTTCCGGTAACGTAATTTGAGTAAAATATTTATGGTGGTTGCTTAATTAAAATTTGAAACAACAACACACGATCTAATAATGCCAAAGAATAAAGTAATGCTACATCGGATGCTGTAAGGAGCCGCGGCCGACGCCTCCTTCATCCTCCATCCTTTGAATAGAGACGACGACGGTGGCAGCGGCGTTGGCGGTGTGTATAGAGCTTCTGGATGGCGCTTATGCTGTGATATTGTTGGCTTTTTGGGTGTATATATATATTTAGTCATAGTATTATATATATATATATAAATATGCGTATATATATAAAGTGAAAGTGAAAGTAACAAACTCCCCACCCCCGCCACCCTTTCGACGAGCGGTGCCCACTTCCATTGCTCTAAAAGCATCCTAAGCTCTTCATACCCCTTCCTGCATCCGTATACTACCTGTGCTCTCCGCCGGTGAGGCTGCATGCTTCTCCTCCTCCTCCTCGAAAAAGCTCGTCTCGTCCTCTCTTCACCATTTTCATTTCTTGTCTTTTTCGGCTTTAATCCTTAGGAAATAATAGAAATTCACTTTTATACACAAAAGGAAACCCACTGACACTGAATCAGCTGAAGAGGATTTTAAGGACGATTTCAATACGATTTGGGGTTGCGGCACGGCCTGACTTCCCAATATAAATAAATATACACACACACATATATATCCACTTATACACCACCACCAAAAAAAGATATGAGTGAAAAGAAGAGGATTATAAGGTATACGATAAATGTGTAGTATAGAGATATGGTGGAAGAAAGCGGTTTTCTGGAACAGTGCTAGAGGGTTACCGGGTGAGTAGAGTAGAAGGTAGCGCGCGCGGTATCAGCGCGGTGCCACGGGGGATGGGGCTTTGGTGGCAGAAGTAGATGTTGGCCTGGTATAAAGCCTAAATATCGCCATTGTAGACCCCTTTATGTTAGTCCGGGGAGACATTTGCAGAGTACTCAAGGGTACACTTTAAAGGGGAGATTGGTGGGCGGGCAGGAGGGGAGGGAGGGTGAAGTCTTGTATATATTATTATTTTTTTTTTTTTTGAAATTATACCATTCAGAAGAGAGTTTTGCGTTCACGAAAATGTGATTTGAATCAACTTTTTATGGAGATTGATACGCGATAGCGCATTAGTATCTACCTGACATCCCCGTCTCTAGGGTTGGGATAATTGAAAACTTCCTTAAACCTGTAAACGGTATATTCGACTCTATATAAATGTCGATTTTATAACAACAACAACGAAACAAACGAAAAAAAAAACAAAAATAACCGTGATAGAAACACTAGACACACCCACTCTTTTTAAATATAGCATATGTTCTCACATTCTCAGAGACTGTATTTATATATTAACATTTCAGTGGGGAGAGAGGGAGGGATATGGAGGAATCATTCGATTATATTTATTAAAAGAAAATTTTATAGCGCATTGTGTATATATTCCTCGTCTTACCCCTTCCGCCCTCATATTCCAAAAAAAATTATGACCAGTCACAAGTCACAAGCTTTGGTGAATCGGCGCCCTTAGTCCTCTTATAAACTTCATATTTTGGTTTCTATTTATGAATGTTGACGGAAGTTACACTCGTCTACTTCACTTCTACTTCGCTTCAACGTTATTTTTCATTTAGTATATATAGGCCTTCAAGTTGAGACTATCACTACACACTTGTGATTGCGTTGTGACTTGTGACAGGTTTTAGAATATAGAATGCCCGGACAGGGGGGGGTTGGATAATCTATTAATTTTGTTTTTGTTTTTAGTGATATAAGCTTTGAAATTTGGTTTTATTACCATTTTCATTACCTTTATTATTACCTTTTCATTACTTTTTTATTACCTTTTTATTACCTTTACGTATTTTTCAAGTGGTTTTTTTGTAACCCACCCAACCAACCCCCAAATCTAAAAGACCAGAGTCTGTTATTTACTTCGTTTTGCGACCCAAAATAGTCGCCCCTTTCAACCTCCTCCGGCTTCAAAGGTCCATAAGCCCGTTACTACCACTCGAAGCAGATCCTATGAAAATTACGCAATATGAAATATTAGATATTTATCGACTATATATCTGTAAATTACGTTTTTATTACCATTTTTTTACCTTTTTATTACTTTTTTATTACCTTTTTATTACTTTTTTATTACCTTTTTATTACTTTTTATTACTTTTTTATTACCTTTTTATTACTTTTTATTACTTTTTTATTACCTTTTTATTATTTTTTATTACCTTTTTATTACCTTTTTATTACCTTTTTATTACCATTTCATTACCCTTTAGCTAAAATTTTCGTTAGAATGGTAATAGTTCCAAATAAGACTGCACACACAAGGCAAATAGATATAACTAAGCCAATTAATTAACAATAAAACGTCCTCTTTTAACCTCTAACCCTTAAAACAAGTCCCCTACCCCTGCATTCAACAATATTACCATTGTCAAATTTATTATGTAATTAAACAATAACGGGGGTAATAGTATTAATTAGTAAAATATATATAGAATGTGCAAAGATATAGCTATATATATTCTCTGAAATCAATTCCAATGAGTCAATTAAGATTTTGTGTAGTACTATATGTTCTCTAATCTAGAGAGTGCGTGTGGAGAGTGGTGTGGAGAGAATAACTTTCCTATTATTGCGGGATATAAAACAACACCCAACAATAACAAACACAGGAGGGCTATTGACCTAAACAATCAGACAAACAATCCCTTAAATGAGGATATGTCTTACATACACACACACAAACACGCAAACACACAAAAAGAGTGTACAAAACAAACCAGAACTAACCAGATAAAAAAAACATATAAAAAAAATAAAGGAGTCCGGACAAAAAGGATAGTAAAACTGTATAATATACCCGAGATTTTAATCCAAAGGCATTGGATACTGTCCTGATTACACTGTTTACCAAAAAAAAAAGGAAAGGGGTGAAAGTATGTACAGTGCAGCACCAGATCAAGAAATAATAATAACAAACACCAACGAAAAAAAAAATAAGAATGTAGTTTCCAACGTAAATAGAAATTTGCATTTAAAAGAGATCAACTATTTTGCATATCGGAAATATCCCAAGGGTGCAAACAGTTTTAGTTTCTCTCGCCTCCCTAAAATACATTCCAGCCATGCCCTCGAAAAAATCATGACGACTTCTTTAGTTCCGTATTCTTTAGTTCCGTATTATTTTTTTGTTGTAGTTGGTGCGCAAAGAGCAAAAGTTAAACTGGAAAATGAACACACATTCTGCCAAGCGCGCCCTCTCCGCCTCCCCGTGTGGAAATAAACCAGGTTGGCTTAACTAGGAGCAAACTTTTCTAGTAGTCCTTATTCAGGATCGGTTTACGCCCGGACAAAATAGCCCAAAAAAAAAATACGGAGTTCGTTCTCCTACGCTTGTACAACACCCCATCCCCGCCCCCCGTGCCAACAATATGTTTGTATGTACCCTCGATATTTTTTTCCTTTTTTCTTTACCAATATGCAAGGATAGAAAAAATCCTGAATTTTCTTAGTCTAATCTCGTCCTGGTCTCTGGAATTTGGAAAGGTTAGCACAAAGAATATTTGTATTTATAAGACAAATATATATGTATGGCTTTGTATATGTGTGCATTTGTAGTATATATTGTGGGTATGTGTGTGTGTGTGGATGTTCTTTTTGGTTTCGGTTTTGATTCTTTGACTTTGTTTTTTTTCTTTTTTTAGTAAATATAGAAAAGGTCCATTCAATGTTATGAATACTAAAAGCGTCTGAAAATGTGTACTAAAAATCTTTATAGATTTCGACAATAATCTTTAACACATAGACACGGGGGCCTCCTATAGGCAAAAAAAAACAAAAACATATAACCGCCATATAAAAACAAAAAAAAATATAGGAGGCATAGTTTCTATTATTTCTTTTGTGTTCTACAGTGCGTCGTTTTTTTTCCTAAGACAATCAGGCTATAAGTAGTTGTGGTGCTTAAGAATTGTTTGTTTGGCTAACAAAGATTGCCAGAAGACATTCTCATTTACGTTTGTTGCATATTACTGATGGATATACAAAAAAAAAATTACTACCAAAAAAAAAACAAACGATGAACAAAGTAAATCACAGAAAAAAAATCTCTGATTAGATTCAGAGAAGTGATCCTATTATTATATCTATCTTGCCTCGAGTTTTAGTGAAGAAGTACTAAGCTTTAAGATTACCACAAGGCAATCCACAGGAAAAAATATTCGGAAATTCATAGATTTTTCTAAGTAAATTTGTTTTGAAATAAAATTTAACCCCGGAATTCCCGTTATTTCACACGAAATCAATCCATTTATTAAAAATATAATTAATAAAAAAAAGTTGCCTAAAAGTATGCAAAATTAAACAAAAATATAAATTACTCTAAAGATATGCAACAAAAAAAACATCCCACAGAGAAGACACACTATATACAATAACAAAATGGTACACAGCGATGCTACGTCGTTAATAGATATTAGATAGTAATATTTTGTTTTTTTAGAAATAATCGAGAAACAAGTGACTAAATTTCAATAAACCATAAAACTATCGTGACTCATATGAAATGGTTACAAAATTCAAAATTGAACTAACAGAGGGTATCCAGCAGCTTCAGATTGTTCTATTTATCTACAGAAACCATATGCAAAGCAAATTATAAACCATGAATGTATCATCCCAACGCCCCCAATGGGTGGGTGGGGGGGGGGGGGTAGCATTGTTTGATACACAAGTGTGTGGATTACTTTCGACACTTCCAATCTCCCATCTGTTGAATTCGAAAAGGATATGTCGAAAATTAGCTCTTGCAATCGGTATGTGTGTGTGCCTTTAAACACCAACACAAAAGAAATAATTATCGGAAACTGTGAAAAGCTTTACGGCAAATGCATCATTGCCTGTTGCCATCAAGCGAGCTCTTTATCATGATCGCCTTCGAAAATATAATCCAATTATGGAGCTAAATTCGTTGCAGTCAATATTTAACGTTCGATAGATGTTTCGTTGGCGCGCTTTAACGTTCTTGCCGTTTTGATTTTGTTGTTGCGCTTTTATGTAAAGCCAATAGTTAAATTCATTCGGGTATATCGTTTTTGCGAATGGTAATTATATGTAATTTTTAGGCCCCGTCCCCCCCGTATTTTAAAAGCAGTCACAAATCACTACTATACCCAAACTCGACCACTTTATGTGCTTGTAAAGTGGTTTTTTATTATATTTTTATTTTATTACCTTTTTATTATCATTTCATTACCTTTTTATTACTATTTCATTACTTTTTTATTACCATTTCATTACCTTTTTATTACCATTTTTGTTAGAAAGGTAAAATAATTCTTACAAAATGTTTACTAAATATTCCAAAATTAAAGGAATTAATGGAGTAACTAATAAAACGTTTGTGTGTTACGTGTGTACGTTATTCATGCCGTGGAAAAACAAAACCAATTTAATGATGAGTCTCTCGATACAAAAAATATGTTTGTTTCCGTAAATTTAATTGCATTTTATATTTTTAACGGTAATGTCTTTCGTTTATTTATTTTATTACCCTTATATTACCTTATTTTATTACCCTTTTGCTAAAATTTTTATAAGAAATGTAATAGTTCTTACAAAAATATTTTACTAAATATTCCAAAATTAATGGACTAGGACTATTGGCACACTTCTCTGGACGGACGTTTTCTGTATCACATAATCTAGGGCGATAGTTAAAATATTAAGGCCAGTCCAATCTCCTTGTCTAAGACCTATGGTCGTACTTTGATTTGTTATGTATCTATACATTCCTATCCCAGGTTTTCTCCAGAATTTGCATTTAAGATGGTCAGCAGCCTTCAACTAGAAGAAGATCAACCATAGTAGTAGTAGTAGTAGAAAATAAAAAAAACACCAACAAAAAAATTAATAGAAAGTGTCAGATGTGTACATATTTTCTGTTTACACAATTAAAACTTTCCTAAGACACAAAAAAAAATCAGCAGCATCCTTAATCCTAATTCACTTTCTGTGTTATTCTGCAAGAAATAATGAGATAGGATTAAAATTCCCTTTAAAAAGGTACAAAATCCGGGTCAACAATTTGTTTTTTTTTATTTAAAAGAAAAAATAAAGAAGAAAGAATTTTTGCGCTTTACTGGTAGTGTTTTGTTAAAAATAAAAAAAAAAGGAAAAAGTTGGATCCTTGTCTGTTCTTTTTTTGACATTCAAGGGGACCAAACATTTTCTATAGGTAGTGCCTATCCTTTTGCCTTTAAGATATAACACACAACAACAACAATAACAACAAAAAAATGAAGAAGATAGAATCTTGATCCTTATGTTAAGATGGAATATCGTTCTTTCTTAAGTAAAAAAATAAAAAAAAAGAATTACAACAAGGAAAAGATGAGAAAGTCATGTGGAAATTGTACTATGAAAAAGGGATGTGTATTATATGAGTATACGTATATATGTATGTTTAATATAGATATGTATATGTCCAAGCGCTTTAAGGGATAAGCAGAAACTAGAAGTTTTTTAGTTGTAATATTTTTATATGCTTCTAGACAGTTTTTTTTTTTTGATAATAGCCAGTTGTGATTGGTCATAAGTCACAAGTCAATAGTGACTGGTCATAAGTCACAAGCCAATAGTGACTGGTAATTAGTCACAAGTCAATAGTGACTGATCTTAAGTCACAAGCCAATAGTGAATGGTCATAAGTCAAAAGCCAATAGTGATTGGTCATAAGTCACAAGCCAATAGTGACTGGTCATTAGTCACAAGCCAATAGTGACTGGTCATAAATCACAAGTCAATAGTAAGTGGTCATAAGTCACAAGCCAATAGTGACTGGTCATAAGTTCAACCCAATAGTGACTGGTCATAAGTCACAAGCCAATAGTTACTGATCATAAGTCACAAGCCAATAGTGAATGGTCATAAGTCAAAAGCCAATAGTGAGTGGTCATAAGTCACAAGCTAATTCATCTCCTTGGTATGATTGTTTCCATCTTATGTATTTTGGGTTTTTGTCTCGGGTATTCCTGTCTAGATCCGTCGCGTTTTGTCTAATGAGGATCAGGGTGGGGGGTTTCTATCAAGTCACCTCAATCAGGGTGTAACATTAGGTCATGTACGGTTGGGTTATGGGGTAAACCAAATGTGTTTGCGTCTTAATTTTTTTTAGTAGGCCAGAACATCAAGCCTTCCTAAACCCTACCCCCCGCCTTCCCCTCCCACTCCGAAAAAAGATATTAAGGTGATGGTTAGTCTTTAATCTGATATAAAAATTAATTTCAACACTAATTTTGGTGTAATTCAAGCCAATTAAGTTCCCTTTAAGTGTCCCCAAAAAGCAAAGAACAAAATCCATCACATGGCAACCGACACGACTAAATCTCTTACATCAGTGATTCTTAATCAACTCTCTCTCTCTCCGTCGTTTGCAAGAAATATCACTAAGTCTGTGGTGTTTATATAGAATACTACATATAAACGCAAAAAAAACAGGCATCGTACACTCTTGAAAATCTTCTGGGTAGTCACTTTTACGTATCAGGATTAGTTGACCATAAATCCGATTTTATATAGCATCACATTTGGGTATATGGTGGCATGGTCAAAGGATAAAAGAAGATGTTTTCTGCTTCCTGTATCTTGTGGAAAAATTTTGTTTTTTTTTGTTTTGTATTGTGCCTTTTGCTCGCCCTTTATCTACTTGACAATATTATATCAAATTGTGTTGTAATTTTGTTTATGTACAAGGCCTCTTTTAGCTCTTTTCAAATTGTGTGATATTCATCCCTTGGCTCTGGTTAGCGCAAAATACACAATAACAGAAAAAATAAAAAAAAAATAATACACACACACGAAAAAAAGTAGGCGCTTTTGTATAAAAGAATTCCAGCGTGAAATTTCCATCATGATTGCTCCCATAGGGTTTTTACATCCCAATTAGCTTCATAAGGATTATTTTGCGGCTTGATGGTCTTCAAAATAAATATATATATATATAAAAACAGCAGATAATCGTGTGTAGGTATACATATATACATACATACAAACATTCAAATTTTTATTTAATTTTTTTCGCCAGTTGCGGTGTGATGGGAGATGATGTTTGTTTGTTTACGTTTTCTTTTTTTTTCATCTTTTGTCCACTACCATATTATAAAAAAGGGTGTATATTAGTGACGTAACGACCAGTAAGAGTATGTTTGGATAAGATTGTAAGTTGTTGGCTGTATTATTATAATGTGAAGATATTATCATTGCTGTGTAGTGTGACAATTTTAGGGCCGATCGTGAATATCTATGAGAATCTTTAATATTTTTTTTGCCATGTAAACTCATTTTTTTAGCCATGTAAATACTGATGGCCATTTTTTATATTTTGAATAAAGGTTAAAGCCGCATTTACATCCCAATGGCTTTTTTTCAGATTCTTTCCCTATGCACACGTACCTGAATAAAATATATATTCTGACCATCTATGAAAACATACCTTTCGTTTGATATATGTCTCATTAAGATACGTGCACCAGAAAAATGTTAAAAAGGGATCACAATTTTTGGCTTTGCCTATTAATATATAGTATATTCTGACCATCTATGAAAAAATACCTTTCGTTTGATATACGTTTCATTAAGATACGTGCACCGGAAATAGGTTAAAAAGGGATCACAATTTTTGTCTTTGCCTATTAATATATAGTATATTCTGACCATCTATGAAAAAATACCTTTCGTTTGATATATGTTTCATTAAGATACATGCACCGGAAATAGGTTAAAAAGGGATCACAATTTTTGGCTTTGCCTATTAAGATATAGATAATGTTCCTATTCCTGTTGTCTTCTATTTGAATATAAAGCTAATCCACGGAGTTAAATTCACTCTATCATTGTAAACGCTTACATGTATGCCAAGTAAAAGCTTTCACAAAACAACTCTTTCAGAGATAGAGAGAACTATACTATCTTCTATGCGATAAAGTAGCTCAGATTTGCTTTTCTTCCACTTTGTTTTTGGGGATGTAAACCTGGCTTAACACTAAATCTTAAATTTTATGCGGGATAAGCCAGGTTGATGTTTATGTAATATAACAATGATTAAGGATAAACTTCGAGTTGTATATGTCCCCTTAGAGATCTGTAAATGACTGGTGCAGAAGTCTTGTGATTTGATTTTATTGTACAAACCCCTAGCCCAAAAAAAAATAATGTATATAATCCCTTAAGCCGTTTACAGGGATGCACACGCTAAAATATAAAATACATGAAGGGGTAACCAAAAAAAAAAATTTAATAATAATATAAGCAT
Organism: Thereva nobilitata; assembly: GCA_963855945.1. NCBI lineage: Eukaryota > Metazoa > Arthropoda > Insecta > Diptera > Therevidae > Thereva > Thereva nobilitata. The sequence goes on along the minus strand of OY979699.1, from coordinate 14,559,631 downwards.
ACGTGTTTTGGACATGAAAGAGACGGACACGATATTGACTAGAGAGGATCTTGTCATGTAAAATCCTTCTAAGGGTTGTAAAAACCCTATAATGTTTATTAGCGATATTCAGGGGGTGTGTTTCCTAGGCTACACGACTATACAATAAGGTTTTGTTTGTTTGATGCTCTTGAAAAATCTAATTTTCCACTAGGATGAGCATGATGCACCTCTCCCTTCTTGATTAATATATGTATGTATAGGGGGAGAAAAAAATAAATTTATAAGTAATAATGATACTAATAAGAAGAATTATATCACACACGCAAATATCATCACGAACAAAATCTGAAAATATATTTAGGGTTGGTATGGAAACTGGATTTAATAATGAATTGATGGATTTAACTCGAGAGTCTCTCCCCTTCCCATTGGCTACCTTAGCTGGTAATAGGGATTTTAGCATGTGCTTAAGGCGATACTTGTAAAATTGGATTTAATTTTGCACACAAATACACACCAAAACAAAAACAGAAAAAAAATGAGAGAGAACAGAACAGACGTTTTTGGTTTTGCAATTTTTGAAGGGTGCATAAATATATTAATTTCTGTTTTTGAGTAATAATAATTGAGTTTACTTCAATACCCTGCAGATATTTAAGAGGGGCCAGCTTCATTAGCCATTTATATGATTAATTTAATTCAGCAAATGTGAGAGCTGAAATTGAGTTCATCAATAATTACAATATATTCCGCTTACTTGTCATTACAACATGATGACCACTTCTTTTTTTAATTTAATTAAAATTTGTAGAAATAAAGAAAAAAAATGCATGCTCGATCAGATGTCAAATAACCTTAAACACATTTTAACTCTAGAATATTGTACAAACTTAAAAATAATTTTTGTGGAAGATTGTCCTACTACAGAAAAAACCGATGTAGAGCATTGCCTCTGTGTCAATCAGAGCCTATCCATCTACTCCTGGGTCTGCCTACAGATCTACATATTTTCCGAACAATTTTCTATTATGTTAGTTGGATTTTTATGATAATTTCTCTTTTTTACCGTTTTATTACCCTTTTATTACCCCTCTCTTAAAAAAGCATGTTTTGTAAAAAATTTCATTACATTTCCGGCATCTTAATTTTCAAAGAGCAAGCCTGGGATAACAACATCTTATTTCCAAAGTAGGACTCGCATACAGGACTTGAGTTCACCGATCATAAGGACAAGATCAGGCATGGTATTTCGGTAATATTGGAAAAATGTAAAAGTAACACAGCGTGCCGTCACTAACGAATCTGTGCGGTGGATTAAAGGGAGAGCACATCATTCCTGGGTCTGCTTATTGAAATTTTTATTACCCCTCTCGTAAAAAGCATATGTTTTCTAAGATATTTTCTTAAAAATTCCGGCATATTGCTACTATTCCATTATATTCACATATATATTGTTCAGACAAGCTGACAATCAAACAAAAGATTCATTATTTTTAATAATGCCAGTGTGGACTTATGACAATATTACATATCAAACGTTTAAAAGTCATTATCCAGCCGATATATTTTTATTATAACTGGAATTCGGATTACAAAAGGTTTTCCTGGTAGGCTCTTTTGATATAGACAGGCTGAAACTAAAAAAATTGGTTTTAATTGATGTGCCGATATCATTGACATATATTGAAATAAAATAATTGGAATAACGAATTCAGAAAATTCGTCAGTTTCATATTTTGCAAATTCTCTTTAGCCCTTTAAAAATCGATAACTCTGCAAACCAATATTTTCTATATCCTTTACCCAACCCCCACCACGAAAAAAAACGATACTTTTATCCCAATAAAAGTATTTTTCATCCATCAATCAAGGTGAACTAATTTTGGTTTATATAAGTTGTCGATATCTGTTTATACCAAGCCATGAAGCACATCCTGTACAGGTAGCTGCAAGGCGGATTGGAAAACTTTTAGATGCAATCTTGTTACACAGTAGGAGAGAGTATCCGTCTATATACATTCAATTAAAATGACGTTCCGGATATGGAGCTGTTTCCTGCCATAAAAACCGGATGCTGTTATCAATTCTGACAAGTAATAACTTTATCAAAGTTTTTAATAGCATAGATGGGTTTATTTTTATGCTTAATAGAATTTATAGTTGATGAGTTTTAACATAGTTGTTGGTCTATTGAATTTGTGGTCATTGATGATTTTTTTTTATGTAAAAGACTAGAAGCCCATAGGTAAAGCAAGTCCCTTTGTGCTAGCGATGGTTCTATTATTAAGTAGAGTGTACGACAGCTAAAGTTCTCTAGTTCCGAAAGATAGCAGAAAAAAATAGTAAAAGAACTGCTCGAACACTAGGCGATATTGCAGGAGAAATAGGCAAAGAATTTCTGTAAATAGGGAAAACAAGGAAGAAAGAATGTTATCTAGATGAGAGTAATAGGATTATTAAGGACAATGTCTCAGAATAAACACTAATCAGAAACCTTTGGGATGGTAGTCAGGTGCCTTACTTTCTCAACCTGGCTACCCAAATTTGGTATATGGGTTAGTACCGAGAAGTTTGGCTATTACGTTGAATAATTTCAATTCAAATTGCGTGCGTTGATTCTCGTAGAGCGTTTAAGTGCGATATGACAAATCGTTGGATATATTCGATGATGAAAGTTTTCGCTACTACAGTAGTATATATGTCTCGAATTAGGTAAGCTTCTGTTCATTTTGTTAATTATTCGGAATTGTAATGAAATTGCTTTAAAACATGCTTTTTTGCGAGAGGGGTAATAAAAGAAAGGGGTAATAAAAGAAAGGGGTAATAAAAGGGTAATAAAAGAAAAAGGTAAAAAGGGTAATAATAGAAAGGGGTAATAAACGAAATGGGTAATAAAAGGGTAATAAACGAAAATGGTAATAAACAAAAGGGGTAATAAAAGGGTAATAAAAGAAAGGGGTGAAAAGGGTAATAAAGCAGTAATAAAAAGGTAGTGAAAGAAAGGGGTAATAAAAGGGTATTAAGGGGTAATAAAAGGGTATTAAAAAAAGGATAATAACCGAAAGGGGTAATAAAAAGGATAATAAACGGGTAATAAAAAATTATCATAAAACCTAATTAACAATCCCATTAAATAACGAGAAAGCAGCATATTAGTCCGATTGTTCTCCGAATTGGCGCGAGTTTAACTCCAGTTGGTCTTATCATCGTTATCGATTGTCATTAGTGTTCTCATGCAACCTATTGCTGCCGAAATACAGCCTGCACACGAGCTCCCGGCCTTCTTTCGCATTCAGAATCTCCTAAGATGGTTATTACACAATTCCTTAAGCGGGGACAGCGTTATTTCCGTGGTCGTCGTTGTCTTTTTTCCAATATTCAAGACATGTTGCTCATTCCGTAATATTTTTTCCCCCAGATTAAGTAATTACCATTACGTCAACCTTATTTGGAAGAGACTAAGCCCGATCATATTTAGCCTATAATCTCTCATAGGATAGTAACCAGTCGCCACCACCACGCACTAGGAGATTATTACGATCGCGCACACTTCCATCATTTTGGAATAGTTGCAACGCGTACATATATACTACATGTAATATTCCGTTGATGGCGGCTTGTACCCACTCACATTTTTACACTCCTTAGTATTAATTAAAATAGCATTAAAAATAAATCAAGAATTCGTGATTAAATGGAATTAAAACAAAAAAAACGCGATTCCATTTTTGTTTGTTTTTGGTTTTTTTTCTCCATCCACCTTTAATGACCATTTTATAGACCATGACC